>JAVYIG010004428.1:0-162316 GCA_035222895.1 Strongylocentrotus droebachiensis
CTCGTCTAGGGTGTTCTTTGAACCAAGTATTAGTGATGACCATGTTCTCCCCCTCACACCACTGAACCCATCTGTCCCCTCGTTCATTCCTTTCACCAATTCCATGCGGACCTACTGCTTTACCCTCTGTACCTTGACCGACTTTAGCGTTCAGGTCTCCCAGGACAATGACAATGTCATTCGATTTGCACTGAGATTTAGCTTTATCTAAGGAATCATAAAAGGTGTCAATAACTTCGTCAGCACTATCTGCCGTTGGTGCATAAACCACTATGATTGAGATGTTAAAAGGGTGTCCCTGCAGTTTCACTAGGAGCACCCTATCACTTACACACCAGTGTCCCAACACACTCTTTGAGATATCTGGATCCAGCAGTAACCCCACACCTCTTTCATGCTTTTCACCTCCTGCATAAATCAATCTGTACTCATCTATCACAAACTCGCCGTTATTCAGCCATCTTGTTTCATTTAGTCCTAATATGTTGACATTTAGCCTCATCATCTCTTGTTTAACATTTTCCAGCTTGCCGCTCTGATACAGTGTTCTCACATTCCATGTTCCAACTCTGATGGTATTCCTTATTGCGAACAGTAGCTGGCTGACGGTCGGGGCCCACCTGTCGCCCATGGGACACCCTACCGGGCGAGGTGCTTGTACCTTGAGGTAGACGAGCCCCCTTCACGCCTTTGGCTTTTGCTTTAGAGTTGTGGTTCATCATGATTGTTCTTGGAAAAAAAATAGTGAAGTGGTTTTCCGTTGCCTTCTTCACCGCAGTAGTTAGCCGTATCTGGGATTATCCAGCACGCCAGTCATTATCAGAGGTTCACCGTTGTCCTAAAAGGATCTTCCGCCGAAACACTCCTACTGCATCGCTGCTGCCCAATGCAGAGCAAGCTAGGCTTATTTAAAGGCGGCCTAAACTCGCCTTCCCAATTCAACGTCTTAGGGGATGCAAGTTTTTATTGGTCCTACTGGTGCCACCCAGTACCACCACCAGCCCCCTGATGTTGAATGGTCCCCTTTTAGTCGCCTTTTACGACACGCAGAGGATACGTGGGGGGGTATTCTTGACAGGCCACACCCCACCCTTATGGTGGGGTGTGGCTGATATTATAGGAAAGTGAAACTTCGAGAAAATACAGGGATTGTAGTTGTCGTCACTCTCGAAGTCATCACCGCGGATAAGAAGTCACATTTCGTAGGGAAAAAACTTGTCGGCCGACCGACAATATACATCTCACCGACTTTAAACTTCTGCGTTGATATAGTACACGAGGATCGAGCAAGAATACCGACACAGCTGACCCGACACAGCAACATTTTTACCCGTGTCTTTCTTGCTCCCTCGACGAGACGACTCCACCCAACAACCCCTTTCTCTCTTTTACTCCCACTCCTCCTCTCTCAGACTCTTACCTCTCCTCTCTCTCCTCTCTTTCACCCCCCGTTTCTTTTGTTTTCCTTTCACTCTTTTTGTTCTTTTTGTTCCTTTTCTTTCCCTTTCCTTCTCTTTCTTCCCTCTCTTTTTTTCCTTCTCTTTTTTTCCCTCTCTTTTTTTCCCTCTCTTTTTTCCCTCCCCCTTTTTCTCTTTTCCCGACGGCAGCGCAATTTTACCGACAATATCCTGACAGGTGGAGGGGTGTCGCACCCCCACACCACCCCCCCCCCCCCCCCCCCCCCGTATGGCGACGCCCCTGCCTGCCTGGCAAAAAGAAATAACCGATGTGAATTGAAACAGTTATCCGCAATGGAATGGCCACTCAAAAGTTAACATGAAATTTGTATAGACAGTTATGATATGATAATCCCTTTTTGATACAAATTAAAAGACCACTGGGAATATTTTGCATATATACTACTCGTTCTGCTATATTAGATTTAATGGATGGTAATAGCGTTTCGAGGTAAAATAAAAGCAATGGAAAAGGCAAAATATTAACTTCAAATCATGGAGTGTGAGAGTTTGTGGTAAGCACCACATACGGATTCAGTCATTACCATGACAACGGATGGAGATGATGATGAAATGCTGACCAGGCCTACCATTAATTTATTTCATGTTGTGACGGTACGCAGTCGGATGATACACCCTGGTTATTCCCGATGTATATTGTTCAACTGCTTACGATGATACGGTTTGTCTTTTCATTCAGTGGCTACACTCATGCTACGCCAATGAAATATATAGCATCCGAACACTTCGTTCATCTTCCACATTACTGTTAACACCTGGACCCCGCACTAACACCCGGTATGGTGACCGCGCCTTTTCAGTTATTGCCCCCGCTCTCTGGAACAAACTGCCCGCCTTTATTCACTGCGCCCCCTCTGTATCTCAATTCAAATCTCTACTCAAAACCTATCTTTTCAAATTGTAAATTGCAGTTGTGCGTCGGTCAATGGAGGTGCGCACCATATTTGTCTTTATTTAGTTGATTGCCACTGTTTTTCTTACCTTATCTATGTTACTTTTGTATTTTTGCCTTTTCTTCTAATTTAATTCTACGGGTTATAGTCTTCTCTTAATCAGAACACTGTGCGCTCAGAAACATCAGTATTAAGCGCCTAATAAATGTTATGTATTATTATTATTATTATCCGGTGGCATTACTACAGTATCGTCTGATCCTCTTCATACACCCCCCCCCCCCTCCTTTTTGGGGGGTTGGGGGGGGGGGGGGGTTGGTCTCTTCTTTTGCTGACACATAATTCGATAATTTAGTTATTTCAACCAATATAAATTTGAATTGAGATTTGATAAGAAATCCCCCCCCCCCCACCCTACAACAACAACAACAGATCAAACCAACACGACCTCACCACCAGGCGCGGATCCAGGATTTCTTAGGGGGGGGGGGGGCAAATTTGAAATTATGCGAGCCAAATATTGGTACGTAATGGTGACCAACAGTGACGTAATGCGGGGGGGGGGTCGGTGCAGGGAGGGGCGATTTTCTCCCTCCCTCCTCCGCGAAACGCGGAAGCTTTGACGTTTCATTAAATTATTAGAGAAAGAAGACGATTCGTTGTACCATTCTCGAAAATAATTCTCGTCTGAATTTAATTTTTCCCCTCCCGCGCGAAGCGCGGAAAAATTTTACAATTTATTAAACTATTAGAGAAAGAAGACGATTCGTTGTCGAATTCTCGACTCTTAATCCTCGTCTGATTTCAGTTTTCCCCCTCCCGCGCGAAGCGTGGAAGCTTTTACGATTCATTAAATCATTAGAGAAAGAAGACGATTCGTTGTACCGTTCTCGACTCTTAATCCTTGTCTAAATTTAGTCTCCCCCCTCCCTCTCCTGCGCGAAGCGCGGAAGCTTTGACGTTTCATTAAAATATTAAAGAAAGAAGACGATTCGTTGTTCAGTTCTCCACTCTTAATCCTCGTCTGGATACAGGTTCCCCCCTCTCGCGCGAAGCGAGGAAGCTTTTAATTTTCATTAAATCATTAGAGAAAGAAGACGATTCGTTGTACCGTTCTCGAAAATAATCCTCATCGGAATTTAGTTCCCCCTCCATCCCGCGCGAAGCGCGGAAGCTTTTACGTTTCATTAAGCTATTAAAGATTCGTATTACCGTTCTCGCCTCTGAATCCTCGTCTGATTTCAGGTTTCCCCAACCCGCGCGAAGCGCGGAAGCTTTGGCGTTTCATAAGATTATGAGAGAAAGAAGACGATTCGTTGTACCGTTCTCGATTCTTAATCCTCGTCTGAATTCAGTCCCCCCCCCCTACCCCCCCCCCCTCCCCTCCTCCCCTCCTGCGCGACGCTTTGACCTTTCATTAAATTATTAGAGATAGAAGCCGATGCGTTGTACCGTTCTCTATACTCTTAATCCTTGTCTGAATTTCAAAGATGTTCTTTGTCTGCTCCTTTTTCTTCCTACGTCCTCTTCCGATTTGGGGGGGGGGGGACCGCCCCCCCCCCCTGGCTACGCGCCTGCGGTCAGATAAACACATTTTAATACCTTGTCTAACCCCGCAAGCGGTCAGATAAGCATTCAGGGGCCCGTCTTAGGGCCCCTGGTGGGCTCGAGGCGGCGGAGCCGGCACTGGAAGCTCAGGGGTTTTAGGCGTTTAATTAAGGTCAGATGAGCATTTTTTTTGTATAACTTATTATTTTGTGACACTGGCAGGTCACTATTTGGCGTGGGGTCCAGGGGGCGGAGCCGCCAAAAATCAGGGGTTTGAGGCATTAAATTACCGTTTGATGATCATCTAAGGGCCCGCCGAAGGGCCTTAGGTGGAATCCAGGGGGCAGAGCCCCCGGAAGCTTAGGGGTTTTAGGCATTAATCACGGTCAGATGAGCATATTTTGATGCCTCATTATTTTTTAACACTGGCAGTTAACTTTTCTTTCTTTCTTGCTCTCATTCTATATTATTTCTCTTTAATATACTTTTTCAAAAAAGTGGGGGGGGGGGGGGGAGCTCGGGGCTCCCGATCCCTCGTACCTCGGGCCCTGACATGTAGGAATCTCAAGAATCATATTTCTTGCCTGGCAACATCTCGGAAATTATGTCATTTCAGCATTATTTGTAATCCACCGTTGTGGAATTAGAAATAAACCACGTTTGAATTTGATTCCCCCCATTTCTTTCCCTTTCCTTCCTTCTCTCTTATTTATTTTATTGGGGGGGGGGGGGGGGGTCAACAGCCTGGGAGGCAAGGCCCTTTCGCCCCCCCCCCCCCCGATCTCCTTCTTCCCCCTTTTCTTTTCTTCTTCCTCTTCTTTTTTTCCCTTTCTCTCCTCTTTCCCTTTCCCTTCTTTTCCTTTCTTCTCTCTTTTTTTTTTCTTTTTTTTGCGGGGGGGGGGGGGGGGGCAAGGCCCGCTCGCCCCCCCCCCTGGATCCGCGCCTGCTCACCACAATTCAACTTTGAAAAATGGATTGCATAATTATTTAATGATGTTTGGTCTGTTTTAATGGGGTTTTTTTTTCCATTGCATATTGAGGGGGTGGGACTTTATTTATAGCTCTTTTAAAGTGTAGCCCTGGCTTCCTTTGTATAGCTCTTTGATTTTTCAGAGAAAAAAAGGGGCATAAAGTTGTAATCCCCAAGCTTAAGTTCATATTTAAGCCATTGATCGACAGTTTCTCGCAAAGTGATTTGAGATTAACAGGTGAGCGAGCATGGCGATCTAGTATCAGGGGGTAACCGTCTAGACCAGTCTTGTTTTAGTTATATATATTAGTTGAATTATACTGTTTCGATAACGCCAAAGAAATAAAGGAATTAGAACTCTATGAAAAGTTCAAAGAAATCATAGCAATTTGATAATCGGCCTATAAAATATGCAAAATACATCAAGATATACAAAAAAAGAGAGTCTTATACAAGCTTAGACCGAAAGCTTCAGTCTCTGATATCGACGGTTGTTCCGCTGAGCAGGGCCGTAGCCAGAGTTTGATGGGGTTTATTTTTGTTGGCGGGGGGGGGGGGGGGGGGGGGGGGGGGCACATACATGTAATTGATCGACGTCCTGGGGAGGCGGGGGTCTAAAAAAGTTCAACCGATCTTACCGATCTTGGCACGTGCTACATGACTACGGGCCAGATTGCATCTGGCTCCTCTGACTATATACATGGGGAATGTCAACAAATGTCAGTTTAATTAAAGAAATGACCCATATCAGACGGTTATTTATGTCTATATATGCTATAAATTATGCTTTCGCGGTCTCCTCGATCGTCTTTCTATTTAAATGTATTAAATGAACTTTTTCCTTATAATTGTTCCTTGTTTTATGTACTCTGTCACATGTTAATTTTTTAAATTGTATAACATTCATGTTTGAAGAAAGACAAATAAACTTGAACTTGAAA
Organism: Strongylocentrotus droebachiensis; assembly: GCA_035222895.1. NCBI lineage: Eukaryota > Metazoa > Echinodermata > Echinoidea > Camarodonta > Strongylocentrotidae > Strongylocentrotus > Strongylocentrotus droebachiensis. The sequence continues at coordinate 5,831 of JAVYIG010004428.1, forward strand.
CTTGAAAATTGAAACTTGAACTTGAGAGTCTATTTTCCTGCACGACGCGCGCCCGGTATATTTCTTGTGTCCTCCAGATCCTGTACGTTGTTGTGTGCAAATTTGGTGGATATGCATGATAAACAGCTGATTCTGAGCGAGCATGCATGTATACCGTACACACGACCACAAACTGCAACTGTGAACATTGTTATGATCGTCTTGCTGCTTCTGAACAGCCGGAAAATCCGGAATTAGGCCTGTTTTCACTGTTTTTTTAATTCTAGTTACACACGCATTGTGTTTGGAACTCGGATGGAGAATAATTCCATTTCCTTCTTGTTGAATATTAGAACAGTCATTAACACTGACAACACGACTGAAATGTCATTAATAGAAATCTGAAGTGAAGACGGTCGACGGTGAACGTGTGATTGTGGCTCCGGCAATTGAAGCGTATACGTCATCGACGAGACGAGGCGGCCGATGTGCAGAATCGACTCGGACTTTTCAACTCTCATTACATTAGTTACATTCCTAAATGAACATCGTTTTTCAGCCTACGCATGGAATCATATTTGTGTATTATTTGTTGTTGCTAAAATGGTGACGACAATTGATTCTATGGAGTGGACTGAGCTGAGTGCAGTGATCATCAAGTTTTTTTAAAACTAGGTGGACAACAGGAAGAAAGATTTTTTTTTGTTTTTTTGAAGAAACATTAAACTTGGTGAAGAACAATGGGATTTTCTGGAGCTTATGGACCCGATTGTGGAGAACTAAAATACAAATTGATCCATGAAAGCGGCATACAAATATGTCGAATAAACCATGCTAATACAGTTGTGAACAAAATCTTGAATTTAAAATTCATGAGAAGATGGGAAACGCATCAATTAGTATTGGGGGATACAACAATATATTCTAGAAATGTGAGTATATTTATTGTCAAATAGAGTCTAGCCTTTTTAAAAGGGTCTACTTCATGTAGATCTACTTGAAATTGTTTTTAAAAATCAATATATGAATTATGAACTATGATTATGAATGTAGATTGTTTGGATTAGTGAGCAAAAAGAACTCTGTGGAGGTGTACAAGTTGGTGTTGATAATGACCATGATGATGATGTTGAAATTACTCTAGGAGTTGGACTAGGATGTTTACTACATTTGCTGTTATTTCAATAATTACAAATGATTGTAGTCTAATCAATTTCTATCTTCCTTTTCTATCATGATAATGGCCATCATGATCATCACCATAGTTCTTATCATTAATTCATTATCACAATTATCCTATATCATCATTACCAACAGTCCAACATTATCATCAATATGATAACCACCCTCTTCTTCTTCTTCTTTACCCTCCCCTCTCCACCTCCTCTCCCTCTTCCCTGCCTCCCCATCGGCCCTCCCCACCTCTCCTTCTCTCCAACCTACTTCCAGTGTTTCCCTTCTTCTTGCTCCTTCCCTTTTCCCCTTCTTCCCTTCCTTCCCTCCTCCCTCCCCCTTCTTCCCTTCCTTCTCTTCCTTCCCTCCTGCCCCTTCTTCCCTTCCTTCCCTTCCTTCCCTCCTCCCTCCCCCTTCTTCCCTTCCTTCCCTCCTCCCTCCCCCTTCTACACCCCTCCCCCTTCCCCATCATATTACTTCTTCTTCTTCTCTTCCTCTTTCTTCCTCTTTCTTCCTCTTTCTGCCTCGGCCCTCTGCATCCCTCTCACCTTCCTCTCCCCCCCTCCATTTCCCCCTCCTCCCCTCTCCTTGTGCCACCACCCACTCCTCGACCCCTCCTTCCCTTCTCCCCCTTCCCCTCCGGCGGTCCGGCCCCTACTTATCCTCCCCCTACTTTTATCCTCCATTTACTATTCTGCTCCAGCATGTATGATTCTTATTTAAATATTAACAAACAAATTATAATCCAATTGTTCATTACAATTTTTGCACAGTATAGTATTCTGAAGAAGAAAAGATTTGTACTTTTGACAGAATTGTGCAGTACATGTACATGTATACATACAATGTACACATGTACATACATGTACAGTATATGTGCAGTCCATGCCTCAAGCATTGGTGTCTGTAGTACAAAAAGCAGTAGTACAACATAATGTACATGTACAATAGTACAAAATACATGCAGCAGTTGAGTGTTTGCATCATTGTGTACATTTACGGTATGCTCATTGTTAAGATTTTGTTAACACCAAATAACTCAGAATTATTATTATTTCTAGGCTGAAATAATGTCACCTTCCATCCAATGGCTAATGAGTGTTGTTGTATGTTTACTTCTATCCCTTGATAGTTATATATGTTTGCTTGACAATATCACTCAAATACACAAACGGTATACTAATATTTTTTGTTTGAGATTCCTTGCCAAAATCTAGGGCAGTTTTGATACATTTATACCGGTACTTCACATCAACGGTACATCAACCCATAAGCCTTGCTGGATATACATGTACAGCAAACAACTGTGGAATCAAAAACCTGACGGTCTGCCACATCAAAACGATAACAGGAATTGATAAGTGCAGTCCTTTGTAGCAACGCTTCCTGGTTTAGTTAAAGCACTTATCGTAATTGGAGAGCTGGCAGGAATATAATGGCATCGAAAGCACAAATTGAATAAATACAATTCATCAAATTTGTTGATGGACCAATGGCTATCATTTTAGCTCCCTATGGGGCATCCAACACACAATGGCATTTTTTCTGTACATGCATGTTGACAAGCCTGAATATATTATGAGTGAACTCTATGTATAGGGCAACAAAGGAATGAGGGAGGTGGACTGGTATATTGTTTTGAATGATATGAATTATATACCCTCCCCCCCCCCCCAATAATTAAAAAATATGACTCTTGTATATTCTCACCCTTATTAATAATAAAAACTTCATATTTTCTCTTTTTGCAAATAGAAATCATAATGAAATATGAATCCATGTGATAGATATTTACATGATGAAAAAAAAGTGCTTAAAAGAATTTGTGTGTATTGCAAGGTTCTGGAATCATCAAAATGATAAGAAATGTGGCCAAGTCTTGGTAAAGTTACAAACACTGTACACAGAAAGATGGGACTACACGAACACGTGGCGTAAAAATCCTACCCCCGAGTTTTACGATGTTACATGACATATTTAGAATATGAAGGCATTTGAAGAGCTACTGTATGCTTTTCAGGGAACATGTCTTATCTGATGTTCTTCCACACTTGCATAATAATACTGCTTTCTAACTGGCTTCTATCGGAGTCACACCAATGAAAATACCGCTTGAATTTTCCTTGAGTAAACAAAGGTGAAACCGCAGTTTTCCCCTGTCGCCTTCTAACTGCCGGTGAAATTCACTCGCTGTGGCGAGCCCTTGCCGGAAGTGAAGAATTATTACGTAATTATTAAGCCCGCGCTCCATCTAGCTAGCATGCAGCATGTTCAACCATAAGTCAACAAACACAGCTGGTTACGATAAAGCACGCGTATACTGCGACCTTTGACCATTTTAATCGCTGTTTTAATCGCCTTTTTCTCCCTAACGCTTTCTAACTGGCCGTTTCATCGGTGTCACACCGATAGAATGAGAATTTCTCCTGCTCTTGAGCAGGAGAATTTAATCGCCTATTTCTCTTCTTTTCATCGGCTATTTAATCACCTTTTTCTCCTCTGTTGCTTTCTAACTGGCCGTTTCATTGGATGCGTCCGGATGCATCCGATGAAAATCAGTGCAGTTAGGAAAGGGTATAAGAATGATAACGCTCACAAATTATTTTTCACCTCTTCCCAGAACTCAACCTTCTCTTTAAGTTGATAATAGAACGGTTCTTACAGTGTACATTATACATAGCGCGTTATAATACCTTACAAGTGATTTCTTTCAATATGTGTAAATGCTTAGCACACATAGGGTTGGTAAGGAGTAGAATCGGATGTCTCAAATCAATACAAAGAATGTCTAGCCCGCTCTTTTCAGTTTTCACATACATGTACATGTATGTTCTATTTTGTCTTTACCATACATGTATGCTTAATATGGGAACCACTGGATCAGTACAGGGTAAAATAACATGAATAATGTGAACTAGCTGGTAAAAGCCAAACAATCATCCTGAAGCACTTGAATTTGAACAAGTTAACTGCTGGTTTGAAGAGAGAGGAAAGATAAGAAATTAGCAGATATTTTAGGGTATTCTGAACAAGAATTCACTGACAAATGTAAAGTTTGAGGAGGAATGACAGAATGAGATGTTGGCCTGTTATGTTATACTCATAACAATACATGAAGATACAGCTATAAATAGTATTAGGACTGCATATAGTGTAAACAACTCTCACACTCTCTGTCTGTCTCTCTATCTCTCTCTCTCTCACAAAGGCACATACATGTACAAGCACACACACACACCCACACTCTACATTTATCTCTCCTTCTCTCTCTCTCTCTCTCTCTCTTTCTCTCCCTCCCTCCCCCCTCTCTCTCTCTCTCCGCCTCTCTCTATCTCTCTCTCTCCTTCTCTCTAGCTCTCTCTCTTTGTCTCTCAGCAGTTTGTACTGACATTGTACTGTATAGGTACTTTAGGTAGGTCTATAAGACATGTAGTCCAGAGCTACCAAGTGTCACGCATTAGGTGTGACATCACGCATTTCGAGGGTCTGGAAATGCTCTCACGCACAACGCGCGTGCTATATTTCGAAAAAAACGCTATACCTTGTGTGTTATACCCTCGCCCGCGCGCCTGCGCGCCGAATCATGCAAATGTCACGCATTGCTGATCTTTGAACTTGGCGTCTCTGGTAGTCCCACATGCAGTCCTTAAAGATAAAGACCAGTTATGGTCATGCGATTGCATTGTGAAAGAAACATTGTGGAATCGATCAATAAAGGTTGATCATCTAGCATATAAGTATTGGTGTGTACTGCAAGGTTCTGGAATCATCAAAATGATAAGAAATTTGGCCCAGTCTTTGTAAAGTTACAAGCACTGTACACAGAAATATGGGACTACGCACACGTGTGCGACACGTGCGTATTATCTATTTGGTCCCAATAGATAAACTAATTTACCAAATATATCATATAGGCCGTTTCCCGGCAAATTTTGTATCATCTTGTATTAGTCAAAACATATTCTTTCACATACCTACTTGGTAGGATTCCTCCAAAAGGTGTTTCTTTCTAGTACATGCCCAGCTGCTTATAGCGGATTCAATGCTAATTAATGATTCCAGGAAACTTCATTTTTTGAGAGGGGGGCGTTTCCAAAACTGGTCTTTACCTTTAATATAGGCCTACCAGTAGACTTAAAATGTACACTGTACATGTAGAGCAATCATGAACTGATGAAGGTCATCTGTAGTCCTTCATGTAGTCCCACATGTAGTCCCACATGTAGGCCTACCAGTAGAGTTGCAATGTAGAGCAATCATGGAGGTCATCTGTTATTAAATCACAATGTCAGGTTCACACATCACATGGTAAATCACCTAAAAATGCTGCTGTAATATAAAAATAAATAATTGTAGTCGCTTCACATTTCTGTATCTCAACTCATATCACAACTCATATCACACAGGTACATGCATGCAAAGTGGAGGGGGGGGGGTGAAGCTACTTCCCTCCATCTTCACCCTCTATTTATTTTGAAATAGCATATTTTTATTTTGTTGGTTTTTCTTCTAAGCCAACTGAGTGCATCATGTGTGAAGAAGACTTGACTGAGTGTCAGCCATTCTTTGTTGTATTCATTACAGGTATTATGAATGTGATGGGTTCCTCTAGCTATATGTACAGGATATTATGTGCAGGATGTTTTGGAACTGCTGACATCCTGTTCAAAGAAAAGCCACAATATATTCACATTGCATGTTGTAAATGCATCATGTACACCAAGGATTACATGTACTGTAGATGTACAGTATGTACATTACATGTAGAGTAGACATACAATGATACATGTACATGTTTTATATACTGGTCATATGTTGCACAAGCGCGTAGCTAGGATTTTATTTTAGAGGGGGGGGGGGGGGTGGGGACGAATCATTTACACATGAATTTTGTTAATCATGACTCATTAAACATACATGTAAGCAGTAGATGCCAAGAGGGGTCCAATAACATGCATTATGTAGATGTAGATGCTGTACAGCCAATTAACCTGAGGTTATCGCATCATTTGCTTGAATTATTAATACTTTATAGAATGAGAAATGTATAAACACGTTAAACAGGACTGTAAGGCGCTTTCCCTTGAAATATTACAATAACAATATAAAACAGCTCTCATTCAAAACTTTTTTTCTTCTTTATGGGAGATTTATGGTATGACATTGCTGAATATCTCTTCTATTTGTAGCTTTAAATCTAGGCCTGAAGATGATACTCTGCATCTACAGGGTGTACATGTATAGATTTCAAAATTCACGAATGTAAATGTTTTAAGGTCTCTAAAACTTGAAAGATAGAATTGCTGACTTGCTGCCCTATTGTATTATAGAGTTATTATATATGGTTTCTTATTGAAATTTATGCCTGCAGGCAGTTTTAGATATTTGATAAGTTATCGCTGAGCCCATGAGATCAAGGAAGACAGGGCAGTATCAGAAATGCTTTTTCATTTCCTGTATCTATGCATGATGTTTGTAATTTTTATACTACAGGAGAGAAATAATTCTTCATTATACAAAAAGTCAAGAATTTATTTTATTCACTTAATGAATATTTCATTAATCCTCTCTGTATAGTAAGAGAATGAGAAAAGTCCATCATTTTTCTTCATATCAATCGCAACCGAATCGTAACATTGCAAGATTCCAAACGCTTCTCTTTTAGAATTAATAGCAATGTCCCAATATTGAAGTGTTGCCCAGTTTTGTGCATTGCCTCGACTGCATGTAAAGAGCTCATTAGCATATTGGGGGGAAGAAGATGAGTTTGTAGAGGGATACGGTGAAGGAGGAAAAGCCAAGTCTGCCTCTCTCAATCACACTTGGCACTGACAATAGACTCTACGTTGTTGATCGCTGGAAGAGGTCGGAGACTGATACACTACATACACACACCACACACACACACACACACACGCAATCCATACGTATATCCACACCCTGCAATGTCGTGAATATCAGAGGGATGTTGTGGTGTAATGCCTGCAGTTTATGCATGCAGCATCTTGCGTAGGCTGTATACATTGAAAGGCAGTGAGCAGTATTCTCTTAATTGATGAAAGTAGTCGCTGTCCCATTTACATCTAGTCTTGCTGTTCAGTTGTATGCCCATGTAATTAAGTGTGTTTGTCTAGTCTCATTCAGTCAGAACAAGCCTTAGGCGTGAGCATCTATGGGGGTTATTGATGCCATTGTATGCCAATTACTATTTAATTTGTGCATGCGATATTAATAAATGAAGTGTGAAGATGATACCAGAAAGTAAACAATGAGATCTAATTCAGAAATCAAATTATTTATTAACATCAAATTTGTACCCTTTGCAAAGTTGCATAAAAACTTTTTTTTTTTTCTTCTTGACATGTTGAAGATATACATGCAGGTATACTGTATGCACTAGGATTATGTACATCAGAAAACAGACTGTTTATTTCTTGCTTGTATCATGTTCTTTGCAGTGTCTTAAACTTTCATTTTGCATGCTTATTTAAAGAATACTGGGAGTTTAAATGTGATACAGGCCTTTGTTTACTGTGTGTGTGCATGATACACTATATACATGTGTATTCAAACAACAATTACATTTTCAATGGGGAATATGAAATTAACATATCGATTCTGTACTGATTGTGGTCTACGAGTTTTACTCTTGGGAATTACCACTATACAGGAAATTCATTAATTCTATGGTAATCATTTAGTGCACATAATTTCATGATAACTAATAGCTTCCATTGGCTGTGTGCCCATATGAACATTTGATGGTACTTGTTATTTATTATTTCTAGAGAAAGTATTTTTTAATTATATTTTGAAAGAGAGGGATGGAGAGAGAGAAAGAGGTGGAGGGACGGGGTGGAGCAAGAGAGTGGGATATTGTAGTGATTTTCAGTTACGTACAGTGTACATTTGTATCTGTACTTCTGTTATAAATGCTACATCACATGCAAATATCTGTCTCTGTTTAATAGTGAGCAATTGCGTGGACATTGCGTGGACAGTGGACACAGCATGTTATTTTGAATGAAAGTAGAAGAGGAAATAAAATGGATCAACGAAACTGAAAGGCTTACAAACCTTTTTTCTTATCCAAAGCAATTTGCTATGAACTTAGGTTTTGTTACCTTCTGACCAGGGAAATATCTTTTCTATTTGATAATAACTGAATGATACATTGCAGTTAAGCTACTCCACTGACTTTGGCGCGTTATTTTCTTTAACCCCAGTTCTGAGCTACTTTTTTTTGCAAAGGAATTGCATAAAATGAACATTGAAGTATTAAATATTAACTTACAGTATAGTGTTTCTTACAGTATGAAAGTGGGTATAAAGTTGTCCTATTCGAATTGATGCATGTCCATGCAATGATTATGCTTTGATTGAATAGTGATTTTTTTTTTCTTTCTATTGCAGCCCCAAGGTTACATGGAATGTCCAGTCCCTTATGGTATCATACATGACATACATGCACTGTCACGATGGGAAGCAGGTCAAAATGCTTGTCTGAGGATCGTCTTAAGCACAGGCTCAGTATTGCTGCAGGTTAGTATAATATCATCTGCTTGGAGCTATAAGGGCATTACTCACTGTACACATATCAGTATGAGCTATGCCCTTCTGGCCATCAGGAGTTATTTAATATATACATGTATTACTCAGAGCCAGAGTGAATAATAATAATGATAATAATAAAAAAAATGTTACTTATAATGCTCCTATCACCGAAGTCTCTAAGCGCCATTGTGGCTTCCTAAAGAGGATCTGTTTCACTTGTGTTTTGTTATGTTCCTCCCCCCTGATATTCTTAACTTCCTTATCGTCTTTTTGTTGTTGATTTATTTCAATCTTTGTTGTATTCATGAATACATGACATTTCACAGAAACGTTTGTAGTCCCTTTCCCCTTTATGCATCCAGTGTTCTAAAGTAGCAGTGTAGCCTAAAGAAATACTGGTACATGTACTGTACATGTACTGTATAGAGATTATTCAGCTTAATTTTGACAGTATCTATCATCCAGCTCATTATTTGTTGTGTGTTCTGAGATTAAGAGCTTTAACAGAGAAGGCCTAGTTAGGACTGGTTATTTGAAGGTATTTTTATCTGTTTCCTGGAATCATTAATTAGCATTGAATCCGTTATAAGCAGCTGGGCATGTACTAGAAAGAAACACCAATATTGTAGCCTCTGGTTGAGAAGGCAAGGTTTTGTGAAGCTTGGAGCATAACAAGCAGTACCGTACTCAAGCATTTATTGGATTCTCGGAAAGAGCCTTTTATTTGTAATATTTTCCACGCAAGCAGGTGGGAGCCTTACATACCGTAGAACTGCTCATGGCTCTAGCTAGATCTGAGTGTCTATACTTGCATGTATGTGTGTGTCTTACACTCTCCTTTTGACAAGTCTAGTCTCACGGAAATTGCATTTTGACATTGAAATGTCTCAATTTGGGTTTGTGTTCACCAAGTGATGAGAGCTCTCAAGAAGGCTTTCATGATTTATTTGTAATTGACTTAACATTCATCCATGTGAAAATGTTTGTATATTTTTTGTAATACAAGGAAATATGGCCAATCTTGCAAAAAATCTTTCATTATTTTAGGATGTTACTGCCCTACATGAACAACTGTACATGTTTTTAGGATACACCAAAAGTAGGAGTGTAAGCAAGTGAAATTGATCAAATTTGATCAAGCTCAATAAGTGATTGTTTTGAAAAATAAATATCATGTTCGTAAGGTGCTATGCCCAAATTCATATTTAATGAGACAAAAATTGACTATCAATGAAACATTTCAGGTCCTTGAAGGATTAAGTGCTGATTTCTTTGTTTACCATCAAACTTAGGACTACGGTAGTACTTCACAGACTTCTCTAAAGTCTATATTGTAGTCTATAGAGTCGGTTTGCGGTTACACCATGTGTGTGAGAGAGAGAGAGGTTTGAGGAGTCCTGAAAAGGACTCTGACTCGGTAATCTTTCTTGGAGGAGTGTAGTCCTGAAAAGGACTGTTTGTTATCTTTCTTAGCATATAGTTCTCAGGAGAACTATAGCGCTTGGAGAGGATGAGTGGCTCGACGTTTCGAACAGGTTGACGACGAATAGTCAACCGCAAACCTACTGTATATCTACATCACCATGCAAGCCGACACTTACAAGCAGCATCTATATCGTAGTAGTTTGCAATCTTATGAAGATAACTGAGAAATATTTTTGTCATAGGTTACGATTAAAAATCTTTACAGTTTGGTGTTTTGACAATACACATACCTGCCAACCCTCCCGAATAATCCGGAATATCCTGTTTTTCTGGATTTTTAGGACCCCAAAATCTTGAATCTCCCGGATTTTTCATTTTTTTTTTTTTTGGTGTTGCTTTAGCCAAATTAAGCTTGTTTTATCAAATGCCGCGATGTGAGAGTTCACGTATTGCGTGTGCGTTGAAGGGCTGCATGATTGAGCAGCGAATTTGTATTCGCTTTTTTGCACAGATTTACCGCGTATTGCCAGTTTACTGCCGCTGCATGTGCGAACCCCTGTTAAGGGTACAGATTTCTTATTTTCGAAGACTTACCGTGCTTAAAATTCTTAATTCTCATTTTCAAATGTTGGCAGGTATGAATACAACATATCCTATGAATGTTGTATTGATATTAAGGAAATGGTGAATAACATGATTTAGGGCCTTGTCCGTGACAAAAGCTGCACTTAAAAGGCTGTAAGAATTTAAGTTTTCATGCCAACAAATGAAGCATGTTCCCCTCACTATTCACCACTTTTGCATAAAAGTTATGCTTGCACTTTTTTTAAATATTTTGTTTTTCTGTCATTTAAAGGAATTCTCTGAATCTGAAGAGAAAAAGAGAGCACAGGTGTAAATGTTCATCTTGATTTTATTTTTCACTGATGAGTATTATGATGTGCTGCAGACACTGTATTACTCTACCAGTGCTGCTGCTGCTGCTGCTGCCCAAGGCATAGTGGCATAGATAGCCTGCACATTCTTTACATGATAGTGCACTTACCACTTCAGGCACAGCTGTTATGTAGATAAATCATTTTTTCCCTACTCTCCCTCCTTTAACAAAATTGTTTAACCATCATGCATAGAAGTAGATGTTTGTGTGTTTATGTGTACATCATTTGATGAGTAAGTGGTTTGGGCCATGCATGGCCTCATTCTGACCATGGACCTATTAGGGATGGACATTCAACGTGATTCTTTCTTTGATCCTATGATAGTCACCGCCTTCTGATTATGTGCATAATATATTAATGAGAACATTCAGCTGTTTTAACAATAACGACTGCGTAAGCATTTTTGGGCTATGACAAAGGAGCAGTTTCCCTCTCTTGGGTTTTGTTTGGATGGTGTGCTCTGTAAGAGTGTGTCTTAAATAAAAACATCCCCAATGGGGAGCAGCAAAGTTGAAAAGAAGACGATTTTGGTGATATGAAATGTATTATTACTGATTTGCACACTTTCGCACACCCCCATGACCTTATAAAACAATTAGAAGGCCATGATCTTTATAAGCCCTGTGCGTTGTAACTCTGGTATATTAAGTGGAAATTGGGGAAAATGGGATTTTAAATCACAAACAATCCAAACAAAACCTATCTGGTAATATCAACATGTTTTTCAAAAATAGAACACAGTACACGGAACAACAATTTCCATTTATTAACCAGAACTGCACATCGATTTCCCATGATTTAAGCGGTTTGTTATCTTCTGCGCATGTAGATTAACATGTTTAAAATCACTATCTTGATTCTGTCCCAGCTTATTGGCGGTGACCATAATGAGATCAAAGGGAAGAAACATATACGGAATGTTATTGAGACGACATTGACGGAGACAATCACAATTAATTCTTTAAGAAAACGATGAATGTCCATTCGTAATAGGTCCATGTTCTGACGGACCGTTCAAGTGATTTTTTTGAAGCTAGAATCACAAATCAAAACGCTGTTACAAAACCATTTACTGCGGAAGATCGTTCAAGCGATTTTCGATCAATGCTGATTCTTGCTCGCTTCAAGCCTAGCCACTGAGCATCACACTGTGCAGTTTGACCCAGAAAGTATACATGTAGGTCAACTTCGGCAGGCGCTTTCTGAATTTGCTTACGGTCCACTGTCGGGCAAACCAGAAGCAGGCCAGATCTCTGTTGCGTTCAAGCGATTTTTAGCAACCATGATTCTACAGAATCACGTTACAAAACGCATCTTTTTCAACGTTTCATGTTTTGGGTTTTGAAACACTCTTTTTTTTACGACCGACGAAAAATCACTTGAAATCGCTTCAACGCAACCATGTTTTAAACTAGTTGTCTTTGAAAAACGCGTTTCTAGGGTGAAAAAGTTAAGATTGAACGCACCCTTAATCTGTTGGTGATTGGAAGGTTGGTTGGATGGTGGGACAGGGGATATGCTGCTATTTTTTTAAGTTGGTCAATGCATTTTCTTGCTACAGTGCAGCCCTCAGCATGGGCCGTTTCTTACAACTTCTTTTTTTTATGTGTTTTATGCCTCTGTTTACAATGTAGTCGGAGGCATTATGTTTTCTGGTTGTCTGTCCGTCCGTACTTACGTATGTGCAGTGTACGACCCATTCTCGTGATTGCATTATCTCAAGAACCTATTGATTGATTCCCGCTAAACCTAGGTCACGTATGTATCTTGCAGAGCCAGTGAACCGCTTCAATTTTGGGGTCACGAGGTCACAGGGCTCATTATGTATGCAAAAACAGCTCGTGATCACATCATTAGAACTGATAGACGGATTACTATCAAACTCAAGACATGTATGTATCTTGCAGAGCTAATGAACTGATTAGCTGTTGGGTTCATGAGGTCAAAGTTTAGAGGTCATTTATGTACATGTATGGAAAAATAGCTTGTGAACCCATTATCATTAGAACCGACAACTGATGGATTATTATCAAACTCAGGACAGAAGGGACAATTACACTGTCTTCCAAGCACGCCAAACAATGCCAAACCGGAGCCTGACCGCGATGTTACCAAGGGCAACTACGATTTACCAGCAGAAATGCCAAGCCCAAAACATTCCAAAACGAAGTAAGATCTTTTGGCGTGTTTTGGCATGTTTGGCAAGTATGAACGCTCGCAGTTGTAACATCGCGATGTTAGGAGCGGGGCTACCGCTAAATGTGATCCTTGAAGAAAATGATGGAACCATAAATACAAAGAATAACATAAGAGGAGGTGATAGAAGGAAGAAATAAAGAATAACATAATGAAACACAGTAAGAGGAAGTGATAGAATGATAAAAACAAGGAATTACATAAGAGAAGGTGTTAGAAGGAAGAAACAGAGAATAACATAAGGAAACACAGAAAGAGGAAGTGATAGAATGATAAAAAACAAAGAATAACATAAGAGAAGGGTGATAGAAGGAATAAATAAAGAATAACATAAAGAAACACAAATGAGGAAGTGATAGAAGGAACAAACAAAGAATAACATAAGGAAACACAGAAAGAGAAAGTGATAGAAGGAAGTGATAAGGAATAACATAAGAGAAGGTGATAGAAGGAATAAATAAAGAATAACATAAAGAAACACAAATGAGGAAGTGATAGAAGGAGGACACAAAGAATAACATAAGGAAACAAAGAAAGAGAAAGTGATAGAAGGAAGTGATAAAGAATAACATAAGAGAAGGTGATAGAAGAAAAAACAAAGAATAACAAAAGGAAAGACAGAAAGAGGAAAGTTTTTGCATCGGAGTGCCGTGCATGCGCATTACGAACTAAAACACGCCAAAACATCACTGAGCTTTTCAGTCGGTGATGTTTCCGCACAAAGTGTAAACGGGTGCGCGAAACATTGCGACTTTTCAAAATGAGGTATTTGAAAGTATAAATGCGCCTAAGTATGCATCTGGCAGAGCCAATTAACTGATTAGATTTAGGGTCATGAGGTCAAAGGTCATACACGTATATGAAAAAATAGCTTGTTTACCGATTACCATCGAACTTGAATTGAAAAAATTGTTTCTGTTTTGGTTTGTAAAATCGCTCTATGGTGGAGGCATCATCTTCGACTGCACACAGTCGAAGATCCATCTACACTACCGGTATACAGGGTATTTTTCTTTCTCAGTTGACTTTTCTGTTCAGTGCTTTTATCTCCCCCTATTTCTTTATCTCATTATCTTTCCCCATCCCTCCTCTAAGGCTTTATCTCTCTCCCTCTCTCTTCTCCCAACTCCCTCTTTTCCCATCTCCCTCTTTCCTTTACTCTGGCTCTCTCTCTCTCTCTTTCTTTCTCTCTCTCTCTCTCTCTCTCTCTACCTCTCTCTCTCTATCTCTCTCATTCATCATGTAGGTCTTGCCTCCTGTGAATTCCCTCATAGATTTCTTCTTAGAACCTATTTTAATAAATGATCATTAGTATTTGAATTTGTATCTTATAGTGCTTTGTCTATACAAGACTATACTGACTTCCTTAGTGACGTACAGTAATTAAAAATATTTCTTTTATATGTTTTTGGCGTGGTCATGTAAAGTGCTTTTCTCAGAAGTCAAGCCATTTAAAAAAATTATTTTAAAACTTTAAAAACTGTGACCTTTCCTGTCTTTCATTAAGGGTGTGTTGAAGTACATGTAGGAGGAATGGAGGATACTTACAAATCTGGATGCACGCATAGAACATTTGGCCTCCTGCTAGTGCACGCATAATTACAGAAAGTGCTGTATTAATAATGAAGTTGATAGTGAGACTAAAAGTTAAAAATGAAGAGATATTCACTGTGTTTCCATTTTGGTTCTTCCCATTCCCAAAGTTGTCATTTTATTAGTTTGACCAGTGACACTTTTAAAATGCAGTCTTCTAGTGGTATTTTCTTTAATGGTCACATTTTGAAGATGCCAGCCCTAGGCTTTCGTACTACAATACAGGCCTTAAATTTCAATATTTTTAGGGCAAGGCCACTTTTCTGTAGGGCACATTCCTATATTACAGCACAAATAGGAAGAATTGGAAAGGGCACACAAAATCTCCAAGGCCAATGAGAGGGGCATTGAGGCCAATCAAAAGGGCATCCACGGCCATGGCCTTGGTGGCCTTGGATTAATTTAAGCCCTGACAATAGGTATATTTCAGTGATTGGTTTAAATAGGCCTACTCATCTTAAAACTGATTTTCTCTTACTTCTAGAAAGGCTCAGTAAAATTACAGGCAGAAATACAGAAAAACAATATAATTGACTACCTAATTAAGTGTTTTTCCAGGTGAAAGCAAGAGAGAAAATACATGTACATGTACATCATTTAGGTGAACTAAATACATGTTGATGGTAGCCATCATATTTTGATAAACTCTGAACAGGGCAAATGTTTTCATTCAAAGATTGATTTTTCATACATGTACTTGTACTTTTTAGAAGAGCTAGTCTTTTGTGGGTAAATCGAAGTACATTAGAAAGTGAGTTGGAAGAAGATGAGACCATCTGAGATGGAAGTGAAATACCTTAGTGAAGAGTCATACCCATCTACACAGGATGTATTATTGACTTCTACCAGCTGCCAATTGATGTGTCATTGCTTTACATCCAGACAAACATATTTACAATTCAAGCCGTGTTCATTCTCGTCTCACTGGACGTTTTTCATCATGTTTTTAATATTTGTTTGTGTTTTTTCTTGTGTGTGTGTTTGCTGTGTTCACTAACTTAATTGGTGGGTAAAGGTCCCTACCATGAATTATTGTCACAGGTTCCTTGATATTAAAGGGAATGCAAAGTTTTGGGAAATTTGAGAATTGGATGGATAGTACATATAGGGTAAGTCTTTAAGATTTTGATATATTTGGGTGCCCCTGAGGATCATGGATGTATTATCAGCACTAGAAAATTTAGCTTCTAAAACACTTCTACTTTTGAGAAATTGAATAATCAAATATTTACTGGTGCTCCCGGTAAATTTCAAATATTTCAAATAGCGCTTAAGGCCATTCCATAGTAGCTGCGACCATGAAAATGTCAGAAAAGGTATGCAGTTCTGATATAATTTCCAAACGGGAATAGCAAATCGATCAATTTTTAGTCAAGAAACATTGTTTCAAAGCTAAAGTAATATCAGTCTAGAGAGGGAGCTATACAACATAAAAGTTTATTATTTACAATTTCATCACTTTAGACTCAATTTCGGCAACCGCGACAATGATCATTGAATATTGTAAAATCGCTCATGCTTCCAATATGTTCATTTGAACCAAATTCATGACCCCTTACCAAAACTTTGTATTACCTTTAAACTAATTCCATGTCATTATGTAAGATTTAATATCTTTACAAAATGTTATTTTGAGCTTTAACATGTAGCTTATGACTCTATGAAGTTGATGTTCAAGATTCATTACATTTGATTTCAAAATGAAAGGGCTTGAAAATGGCTTTTAGTGGGAAAATAATGACCATTAGTTGTGGAATCTACTTTTTGCAATCACCTAAGTAATATTCTGACTTTCAGACTCTTTTTATGGAATGGTTGTACGTTTTGTGCTGCACAAAGATTCAATCAGTTTAATTTTGGCCATTACAAGTAGTGGTTATTGATGTAGACAAATGCTCATGTACCTGTTACAGCTCATTTTATGTATGTTATTACATGTACCATAGGGAAAAAAAGATGTCAGTCAGTCACTCAATAATGTCTGACAGTGAAGTCTAGAAGGTAAACAGGTTTCCTTGCATAATTTGAATGCTAGGACACTGATAATGTTTAAATTTCACAGACACAGGCTGCAAAAGGGACATACATGTACATGTAGAATATCTTTAAGCCATGATATGCTTGCTATCTTTGTTTCATTGTAGATGATCATGATATGCAGCTTGCTGGTATCTCCTTGATATGAGTAGTAAATCTTTTTGGATTGACGTACATGTAGACTTCATGAACATGCATGTGCATCTCCTTCTTCCATCCATGTCCTGGCTGGTATAGATTACAGCTAACTTGGTATGACGTCTATGGCCTAGTAAACAACCAGGGTCAACATTTGCCCTAACCAAACACTCCAATTTGGGAGACCTACATGGACCCCATTCTCACTCGCTTCCTTGACCGATTTACTCTAGATCAGTCTAACGGTGAGAGAGAACTCTCAACCGTGCCAAGAAGCAATCTTCTGGACCGAACAAAAGATCACATCCTGATGTGGTCTTCTAGCTGGACCAGTTTGCATCTTAGACCGCTCAAGACCAATCTAGCGTGCAGTGTGAATCCAAACCGTGCCAGGAAGCGTATTTCAACCGAGAGAAGGTGATAGAAGGAAGATCAAAGAATAAAATATAAGGAAAGGAAGGAAGAGAAACTGATATGATGATAAAAACAAAGAACAACATAAAAGAAGGTGATAGAAGGGAAAAACAATAATAATATACAGTGTAAGGAAAGGGAGACAGTGATAGAATTATGAAAACAAAGAACATAAGAAAAGGTGATAGAAGGAAGAAACAAAGGATAGCATAAAGAAATGATAGCTTAGATCGTTCAAGTAAAGTGAGTAAGAATGGGGTCCTAGTGTTTGTCCAGTTCTTGATCCAAATTCATGAATCTGTTTCCCCGAGGGCAAATCCACGGAAATTTTCTATAATACCCCGTGTCCACACACACATTTTTCTGTGATTAGGCGTGATTAGTTATACCGTTTTGGGATAGTTATACCGTTTATATAGTTTTACGATGAAATTGTGTGTGTGGACGCTTACTAACGATACGTCGTATAACGAAACGATGCCCAAACATGCGTTTCGTTATATGACGTATAAAGAATCACGCCTAATCACGCCTAATCACGGAATGTGTTGTGTGTGGACGTAACTAGTATAACTAGTCAAACTAGAACGGTATAACTGGGCGGGGCTTAACGTGACCTTGCGCGAAAGGATACCTGACCTCTCATTTCCGCTTCCATTTCATGACCGCAGTAGCAAACTGCGCACCTATCAACATTTCGCTGTAGAGTTTCGTGATTACTTTCTTTTGTGTGTGGACACCCTGGAATTTATACGATGACTCTTTATACGACGTTTCGTTATAGAGTTTCGGGATAAAAAAAATTGTGTGTGGACACGCTGATAGTTGGATTGTTGGAGGGGGTTCTGAATGAAAGGAAATTAACTAGGATGCTCTCTTTGTCAAAATGCATTTCTTTCAAGGGAATAATCATGAATTTACCTCAAGCAATTGCTTTACCTGTAACTCATTTTGTTGCAATTGATTTGCTTTTGTTGAAGTTAAACTGCATGTACTTATTCAATATGTCTCATTTATTGTCATTTAATGATCAGTTTCCACGTAATAGAAACATTACTAAAAAAAGTTTAATCAATTAGGTTCTGTCAATCCACATATGATGCACTTCCTTGATCCTGTTGGCTATTGATCATTTAGTTAGAATTGATTGAAATAAACAGGAAATTCTCTTCTGGATTGCCAAAGGTTCGTCTAGTTGACAATAACTCTGGACAACTTAATATTTAAAAAAAATATTTCTATGCAAAGCAAATAGATATGAAAAGGATGTTATTTTCATGAAGAGAATTTAAATTGTTCATCACCCTTACTCTTCTTGATTAAAAATACTGTAAAAACATTCACCATATCTCTGAATTATTCCATAATCATGAACATATAGCATGATGTTTATTTGCCTTTCAAAGTTTCATGCTTTGTGAGAAGAAACACATCTGTAGGACCCTGAGAAAGCCCACTGATTTGTATTATGACGTCATTGCGGGCTTGTTTTGACGCACTTTGCTCATACCAGTGGCTTAGTAAACTGGTCAATCCCACGTGTAGTTAAACATGTGGTTGAAATCTGTGAAGGACAGAGGATAGATGTATAAGTTGAGTCCAAATTCCACCTTTTTGTATTAAAGCCTCTTTCATTTTGTATAGTATTAATATTTGTTTTTTCTTTTCAATACTTTGCAATGTTTGGTATGAGGAATACAGCTCATTGTGGTTGTAAAATTACTTACTAACCTATTCATTTTTTGGTTGATAACCATATTTGCTTTTATGTGTATCATTTTGTTGAAACTTGGCCTAGTTATGAGTAATGCTTGTAATTGCGATTCAGTCTGCTGTCGGCCTATCACAGCTATTTGCAATGTTTTGATGTTTATCAAACATTCACAAATAAGTTGATTCTTTGAATATCCGGCTTTTTACTTTGCTCCATTATATTTTGCAAAACAACGAGAATAAAATACTCTTTCTATTTCCTGTATTTACATTGATATGTGTGAACTTAGTATCGGTTTCAATAAATCAGAATACCTTGATAAATACATAGATCTATGCTATGTTATGTTTAATAGCGCTTAGAGACTTTGGTGCGTTATTGCTTTAAAAGCACTGTTTTTATTAGTATTATTATTTATGTACATGACTGTATAATGATAATTCAGACATAAATGATCATAAGTAGCAATTTCTTGTGCAATCTGTCAGTAAGTTTTAAACTGTTCTATTAAAGACTAAGCAAGGAGGTGTTATAACTCCTTGGACTAAGGTCATTAATCTGTGGTTTACTCAATTTGATATGTTTTTCTTCCTCCGTCACAGGCCGGCAATGTTTACGTTCGTGATCAATGGTTGCATTCCCTCCTGTGGAAGAGAGCTATACACAGATTCAAGAAACTAATATGTAACACCACTAAGCCTGAGGTCTTCATGCAAGAAATATCAGTAAGTACAACCCCTTTTGTTAATAAATAATAATAAATCGAGATCGACATAGCACTTAAGATGAAAAATACCCTCTCTCAAAGCACTTTACAGATATATACTCATTACCCAAGTCATCAGATTCATGCACGCACAGTATGCACCATCTCCACTCCCTGGATAGTAACCCATAACTGTGAGGGTATATACTATCAATATATATACTTCCTGGCATTGGTTGCTTCTAGACTCTTTCTTGAAAGGGAAGTGGTACTTGTTTTGAAAAGGAATATTACCTATTCCTTCCTGACAGGAATCTGAAGACATTTTAAGGTCATGGTGTATAAAGTGTTTTCTCTTTTCTCTCTCCAGTCGATGATAGAACTGACCCTAACAACATGTGTGCAAGATCAAGACATATGCCAGGTTCCTCTGGAGATTGTCTCAGACATTTTGTCACAGGTATGTTACAACAAATCATTTCATTACCCATATCATTTGAGGGCAAGTCCACCCTGATATGTAGTTGGTTTTTATAAAAGCAGAAAAATAAGAGAAAGTTTGATCAAAATTCAATGATGAATTAGAAGGTTATGAATTTGTTAAGTTGTAACTGAGCAAACACAAATTGGCATCACTGTGGTGTTTCTTTGGAGGTCTTCTCCCATTCGTTGTTGCACAATTAACCAGAAGAACTAATAAATCTAATTCACTGCAGGGTTTTGTTTTTGTTTTTGTTTTTTTGCCAATTTGAATAAGGAAACATGTTATGTGTTGGATGTGAAATGAGGTCCTTTGAGATGAGAGAATCAGGGTCTTGTAGGTTTTTATATGTGAGACTAAACATATATTAAGATGGTTATCTAAGTCCTAGAAAATTAGATGCAAGATTCAAGATTCAAGTTTTGGCAGATAAAAGCACTGGTACTGCAAGGGTTGTAAGAAATGCAGCATTATTCAGACGTATAACATAAATCCTACAGGTGCTGTAGATTGCTTTGAGGAGTATGGTTAAAACTATTGCCCAAGGTGATCATTAAAGTATTTTATACCCCAAGACAAAGTGCAGTCTCCAGATCACCAAGGAGCTATAGTTTCATCCATTGCGTTTATCCATTCTTAATTTTATGCGCATCCATTGCGTCATTGCGTTGTATGCTCAAGCAGAATTAACGCAAGTCAATAATTTTTCGCTATACTGCCCAGCAGTCATGCAGTACTTAGCGTATTTCATGCCGGCACTTTGGGCTTTTCATATGACACCTCTATCAGGAAAAATGAGCAAGTAATACAAAAGTTCTGTTTGTTTAAAGTGATGCTTGCATTTCCACAATTGTATTAAACGAATTCGTTTTCACTGGCTGCCTGCCGTAGCAACAAAAGGAATTGATTAAAGTCTTAACTCTGTTTCGTTGACGATCAGCCATAGAAAGAAAGACTTCATGCATGGCTGATTTTCCACGAAACGAATTTAAGTCTTTTGTCAATTCTGCTTGCTGCTACAGCAGGCAGCCAGTGAAAACGAACTTTAAAATCAAATTATGGAAATGCAAGTATCACTTTAAGTTTAAACATAGAGAACTTTGTTATTCCTGGCTCATTTTTCCTGATTGAGGTGTCATATGAAAGGGCAGAAACTGAACTTTCTAGAAATGTAATTTTCTATTTGAAATTCAGATACCGTCCGCCAAATGACTTTTTGGTTCCCTCTCTTCAAATTGATTTTAATCACTCATGCGTGAAATATGCATCATATGAGTTGCATCAAATGAAAGAGGAGGATCTAAGCCTAACAAATATGTGTCATTTATTAATTATAATTGTGATTTAGTTATGATAAAATATTGAGAATTCTTGGTTTCGTTTTTTCTGGGACGCACTGTACAATGACTCTTTAAATGTTTCTCTATACAAATTTCATATGAATTTCTTCTTGTCTGTAATAAGTGTACCGTGTGAGGCTACTTGATAGGAGGAAATGCCATTAAGCGATCATTATCATGAGGATGAAAATCAATCAATTGAACAGAAGATAAAAACAAAACCAGACTTCTAGGAAATGAAGTTGTGTAAAGTAGCAGTGATGTGAAAGACATTCAGAGCAAGACAAATTGGGAAAGATATAATATGTACTTCAGTAACCGCTGTTTCCTGGAATATTGGGTTGCTAATCATGTTGAGCAATGCGTGACATGGGTAATAAAGATCATGCTACACTGGACATAGGAAGAAAGGAGAGCTTTAAAAAAAAAAGTTCATAAAAGAGAGAGATAAAGAGAAAGTGAGCAAGAGTGAAAGAAGGAGGGAGGGAGGAAGAGGAAGATGAGGGGTGAAGACAAAGACAAGAGATAGAAAGAAAGAAAAGGAGAGAATACAAATAATAGATAAAGGTAAATATTTAATTTACATGTAGATATGATTTTGAATATCAAACACATATAGGTTGATAGGTTGTAAAACAGAATGGTAATTGTGTTTGAACTAGCACAGAAATTGGTACATACATTTTGTTCGTTCCCTTTTATCTCACTTTCCTTCTCGATTGAATTACACAAATTTTCATCAAAAAATAGCTCCACCACATGCCTTGTGATTTTGTCTTTGTCCACTTTAATTATTAAGATTCAACAGTTTCAAAATTTTTGTAGAAATGCTTGGTTACAAAAACTGTATAATCAGGTAGATTTCATTGCAATTCCCTCATGTAATTCAGTTTATAGAATTGTAGTAGTGCTCTATCTTTCATGGTGCCTGTATCACAGAATTGCTGATGACTATCCACCATTCTGTTGTATTTACAATTCTCAAAGTTCAAAGTGACCATCTGTTTTTTCTCTCACATTCTTGCCCAGTTATCTATGCAAATGGTTCGTTCTTCCTCAAAAATGTTGTAATGGTATTCCAAGAAATTTGAGGTCTAATTATATACAACATCCCAGATGTGCGTCATACGCACAATGTTGCTAGAAGATTGTAATTATCATTTCTGCATGCAGTAGCAGTTATTAACATTGACTTGTTCAGAGTGCTTGTGCCTCTGACCCAGATTTCAATTCAATTTGGAAATAATTATCAAAATCTTGAGGAACTTGATATGATTAGGATAAAAAATAGTATATCATTATTATCTTATGCTTGATGTGTTACTATAGAAATATGAAACTAGAACTGCAATCGTATAAGAATGATATGTACGCATCAACTGACGCCTGTGTTTTTATGTGACAGGCGAAAGAGCCACTCACGTATTAAAATTGATATAATTAAGATTCTTATTGAAAATCTTCTTATTCTTTCATGAATAGATTGTGCTTAAAACCCCATCAGAATTGTTTTTTCCCTCTTTATAAGATGTAATTTTTTGCACTGCAACCTCACAAATTTGTTGCTTGCTCGCTTCGCTCACTCGCAAATAAATATTCAGACCATTATGGTAATCGCTCCTTTCGCAAAGCTTCTGCTGAACTTTGGAACAGATTACCTTTAAATATAAAAAACTGTCAAACCGTTAACCTATTCAAAACTAGTCTCAAGACACATTTATTCAAAATTGCGTTCGATGATTAGGAATGTGTGGAAGGCCATCACAGCTCGGGCAGTTGACCCGACTTAAGCAAGTAAGCATTAATTAACTCTGTTCACTTTGATGTGTATTCCATATGTATTGTAATTTGTAGGTTTATTTGCATTTTTAGTTTTGTATAAGATGTAATTGTATATCAGTCTATTTTGTGTGTATAGCGCTTAGAGACTTCGGTGGTAAGCACTTTATAAGTAACGTTTTTATTATTATTATTATTACACCTAATTGCAAAGTAAGATGTTTAGCAGTATCTTGGACCATGTAAAGAGAGAAACAAACAATAAAATCATCCCTGATAAAATAAATGTAGGAGTATATACCAATGTCTAAAAATTGCATATATTTGCTTTGAGATTTCCCTTTGTAGGTGCCCCTTGTTTCCAGAAACGGCCCATTTGGGTGGGTGCCACCCTCCCCCCTTCCCCCTCCCACACTTTGAAAGATGTTCCACCACCCCTGGTCTGTGTACAGGAATTTCAAACTGTCTACTGGATTCAACTCCAGATTTAGAAGATTTTTTTCTCCCAGGTAATGGAAGTATTATACTTCCAAAATATCCACAATAAACATGATAGAGAGACCTGCCACTCGATTCATTCAATATTTTTTCTGAGGTCTACAGTTCCAGTCAGATTGTAGATTGCCCTCGGAAAAGAGAATCATGAAAATAGCAGAATGATTTGGAAAAACTGTTTTTTATAATTTTATTTGAAAGTCACATGAAGTTCATATGAAGTAAGTGTATATATAATAATAATAATAATAATAATAATCTTTTAAAGTCCACTCCAAATTTTATTAAGTTAAACCAAAATGGAAATTCTTTTTGCCCAATTAATCGTGAGCCTGGCAGCCACTGAGCAGCGCCAGATCGACGTTACTCTATCCCCTTATTGTTGAACGCCAAACAAGGTAGCAACAACTCCCGTCTTTTAACGTCTTTTGTTATGACGCGGCTGGGGTCGAACCCACGACTTTCCGGTTGTGAGGCAGACGCTCTACTTTTACAAACATACTAACTGTAGGTTGATTCATTTTCTATAAAGAAAACCAGTAAATATGGAACACTGGTAAAATAAATGTATCTCAGCATCTTTAAAAGGGAGGGGGCGCCAGCTTAAGGACACTTACAAAAAACGGGGGAAACCCACAAAGTGTGAACATAAAGCAGGAAAAACTACATTTTGAGACATTGGAACCCCCACATTCTAGTTAGTATGTTATCAAGGATGATCTTCGTCATTGTTTCTATATTCACATCATACTTTCTATATTCACATCATACTTTGTGTGTAATATCCTTACGATTCATTAGCATATCAGGCAGCCCTTCAGTCAAGAGAAACTTTTGTTTAAAAAAGAATGCATACAATTTGTTAATACGTCCATTGAAAAGCAAGATCATTCGCATCACATGTCTATTAAATGCTGCTTACAAATTCTAGGCCCTATTTTCATTAGACTTGTTATCAATTACAATTGCAAAATTGCTTTAACCAATTACTTCACAGCCAATTGACAAATGCAAGGATTTCAGTAACAAATACTGTTATCAGACATTCTTCTTTGTCACTGATCAGGCTTTGTATGAAACAGAGACCCCATGGGAGCCTGTTGTCATTCACATTCATATCATTTTATTTACTAAGTGCAATGACGCCTATCAATTCTCATATTCTTTTCATCTTGCTTCTCATTCTTTCCCACTGTATGCCTGCATAATATGAGTTGTATTTGAAACTGTACATGCATATCACTACCAAATGCGCAGTAGTTTGAAGTTGTCTATATGCCACTCGACGCCATCTTTATTTCATCTGAAGCACACATTAGGAGTAGGTATTGATAAATTAATCTTCTTCTGACAAGTTTTCATTATCAAAGGAGTCTCTACGTTGTCAACATTCTTTTGGAATTTAATATTACAAAGGTTAGAATAGCAGCTAACGTCTAGCTTGGGTGAGATTGTATTGTGTGTTGTATGGAGTATGACAAACTTGGGAATTAAAACATGGAAGTGTAATAAAAATATAAAAGAGAAGAAACAAGTGTATGTGAGTAGATTATGTAGTTTGGGGTATATGTCTGTGGTTGCGTTTATCTACCAAATTTTTGGCTAGAATCAGGTTTCTCAAACATCTTTCAGGCAAATTTAGAAGTTGATAAACGCAAAGCCTTTTTTAAAGGGCTTTAGATATGGGCATATCTAAAGACGCAAAAAGGTGTGTTTTGAATGTGACATACAGCCAGAATCACGTTTCTGAGAGATCGATAAACGCAAAGCTGTTTTGAACCTCACATACAAATAGGACCACCCAGGTGTTGTGTACAAGCATATGTGTGAAGTTGACCTCCGAGAAACTGTCTGCTTCCCGGGTCAAAACAGCTGGGCAGACACAAGGCCTTTATTTTGAATCGTGAAGAGTTGATAAACGCGACATCCCGCAAATCACGATCGTATAGTGGGGTATGATAGTGGGGTTCAATAGTGGGGTACGATATGTACATATCTAGTGGCAAACCTAGATAAACGCGCCCTAAGTTTGTGAGAAGAAGTGTTAGAGGCAAACAGGAGGAGAAAAGAAGATGATATGATTTTATGATGTGGATGAAGCGGAATTAAGCAGTATATTTTACTTTGTTTTTCCTGTTGTACTTGTACTTTTTGTCCAGAAATTTTCTCCACTTTCAGAGCTGCTACCTATAGCTTGAATATTCATTGTGATGCAATGGGGTTGGCTGGAAACCGATGAAACAATTTCTTCTGGTTTGCGAGAAACAATTATTGCAACCAAACACTTGGCAGTACACCATGTTTGACTTGTATTGCATATAACGCGCATCAGTTCTCCTTGTGATACGTCACAACCCAGAAGTTTTGAAGGGAATTTTCGACAAAATGGCAGCTTCCTTTGGGAGTAGACAATGTCATAAATATGGCGAATTAGGGTCTCTTTATTGTACTTGCAAGACTATATTATTTGGCCTACAGCAATGCTTTTTATATCAAATGAAACATTGTTTTACTCTCTATGTCATGATAATGCTTCATAGTTAAGAGGTTAATTCTCCTTTAATGACATAGCAAACATTTATTTTGTATTCATTAAATTTATTTTTCAAAACTCCAATTCCTTTCTGTACATAACATAGAAGCAAAGCAAACTGAAACGTGATTATAAGAAAGCCTTTTATAAGGTTATGCATGCATTGACGGCCGTGTTTATTCCGCTCGAAAGTAGCCTGATGGATTAGGTGTACCCTTGTTTTCAAAGTCTAATCGACCAACAATAGAAGAGGTTATGTTAATTACGTTATTATTTTGTTGCCATATCTCTTCCATACATTTACCAGGTTAGCAAGTTGTCAAAGAAATCAACTTTTTGTTTATGATAGAGATTGTATTATCCCATCCATTTGAATATAGCACGTGTTGTCTTCCCTCTTTTCCAGGTCTTCAAAGACTGCTCTGTCTACCCCCACTAAATATTCTTGATATCATCACATTCATGCCTTTTATTAAGTCAAAGCAGACCGTGAGCCAAATATCTGAAAAAGCGGCTCCTGGTCCTTAATTTTTTTAGAGAACCAGGAGCCGTTTTCCAGGACCAGGAGCCGTTTCCAAAATGGATGAAAATATGTATTCTTTTAAATTATTTGTTAAACGTTACCTTTTATTTATACATAAAGTAGTTTAATTTCTAGTTTACATTTTGAGCACTCTAATATTAAATCACTCATACCTTGGATAAATCTGTCATATGTAGTTGTTGTAGTTCATGTTTAATACTATTTTCATGCCGTTAAATGTCAAAATTTGAAAAATGTTAGGAAGGGGGGAATTAAATTATTTTTATAAAAAAAATACTTAAGAAAAACCATCTATAATGACAATGCAGAGCTGCCAACCTGTCACTTTAAAAAAACATATTATTCAGCTTGAAAAAGCATATTTAAGTTTAAAAAAACAGATTTTGCCTGTTTAACGTGTTTGTTATTTAGACCTGTCACTTAAAAAAAAAAAAAAAAAAATAATAATAATAATAATAATTAAAAAAAAAAAAAAAAAAAGATTTGTTAAATATATTTACCTATTTTATCAGAAAAATCCATTATTTAAAACATCACAGAATTTTAGTCAATGAGTATGAGGGCCGCTGAATCAAGGCAAGTCTGGAGTTGCAATCAACTTTGTACATAAAGTCAATGCATCAGCAGGTCCGGTGTTCTGTTTTTCATTTGGCTCTTTGAAGATACCATCACATCCGAAGGGCATGCGATAGGCAAAAAAACTGGCAACAAAATCGCTGATTTCTTGATTTTTAGCGCTTTCTTGATGAAACTGTTTCTTAAAACTGGGCTAAACCCCCGTGAGCTTTGGAAATATGGCTCCGATTCCGCATTTTTGACAGCAAAATTTGGCTTTTGGGATGGATTTTTGGAAGTTACATCGAGACTTTCTTGTACTGACACTGTGTGTGTAGTGCAGTACAGCACTGATGTCATTTGTGTGTGTATGCATGGCCTGGGGAAATGCGCTCGTCTTTGAGTGGTGTACATCCCCTGTATTGTGTGCTCCGTACTCCGCTAGGAATAGGAGATAGCGGCCGCTCGTATTTAGTGCTGCAATTGTTTCTGGGCGATTTTAATTAGGATTCTCATTATATAATGATTTGTTAGGGTTCATTCAGTCCACGTTTAACTCGTATCAAGTAAGTTTTTGTCACATTTGTGAACATTTAGTGCTAGACATGTGGAAGTTTATGAAACAGAAAATGTTAATTCTCCCAGACCGGGCGCCAGAAATAAAAATGGACCGGCGCCCGGTACTCATTTTCCCCGTCTTACCGGGCGCCAAAAGTCAGGGACCGTGGGGTAAAAATCGCCCGGCGCCCGGTTAATAAAAGGCTTGATCACATTGAATTAGAATTCTTTGATCTTGTTACTAAATGTGTGCAGACGGGCAATACCAGTAATTTGAATAAGACATTGACGAAAAGTCGTCAATGCAAAGAAGAAGAAAAAGAATTCAGAACGCGAACAAGAACAATACATTGACGAAAGTCATCAATGCAAATAGATGAAGAGATATCAATCAGAATAGAAAATTGGGTGGGTGGAGGGGGGGGGGGGGGGGAATGGATATCTTTAAATCTATAGGTTAAATACTGAATCTGGCATACCTTGTTTGTCAGAGAAAGTAATATTGCGTCTTGTCACAGTCGAGTTGGCTCCTTCTGGCTCTAAACAGTTGATATGTGCCTAACATAACATCATTTTCTTTTGTATAAATGATATACGGTCATTTTCACAGTAAAGGGTGTATCTCTGAAATTTGAACATTTTTATCTCTAGTGATCTCATAAAGCTACAGAATTCAAAGATATTTTGGCATATGAGTAACCTACTTGGGTGCTACCTTGGGTAGCATAGACATCTTCAGGGATTACTTCGTTAAATTTTGGCAGGCACATAAGTACCCTAAATATGACCCTTTTGGTGTACACAAAATACATAGACATTTTTGTAAAGCCCTGCATTTTTTTCAGGAACAGTGAGGATTTTTTTTGATATGCAGAATGTGAAGTTAGATGTTCAATGAAAAGTGCCAAAGAAGTTTAAACTGTAACGGCTCATCTATTTTTGAGAACAGAGTGTTGTAATTTGTCGTTTCGGAGACTTCATTTTCCGTTAACAATAGTTAACAAACTTCATGTGAAGAGCTCTGGTTTGAAAAGTGCTTTCTATCATTTCTTTTGTTCTTGATATAACACTTGATATCTATACTTCCAACTAATGACAAGATTTGTCTGATCATGTTGCTTGTAAGAAAAATTTTAAAGTTTGACTGAGTCGACCCAATTTTCCGTTAGCTGATTTGAAGCCTCCGAAACAAACTATTCGGACAGCTTGTACAAATATGAATGTAGGAATTTATCCAATCATTATATCAAAATGTAGCATAAGGACCCCTAAATCACTTGTCAATAAATAGCTAAGATATTCCCAACTATTAGAAAATAATAGACATTACAAACTTTCCGTTAGCACTTGAAGCCTCCGAAACACTTGAAGCCTCCGAAACAGCAAAAAGATTGTTTTTCATTTTTTAAATACCTAGACCGATGCTTTTCATGTTAAATCTGCATGGCTATTATCTGTTAGGATGTGCAGGCTCCCTTGAAGTTGAAAGTAAATAGATATCCAGTTAATTTTTTTCAAGACTTACTAATAACCAAAAAAACTTGTTTCGGAGGCTTCAAACTGTAGTTAACACCATATTTTTTGCTATTGTGATTTTATAGATAGGGGAATGTTTACAGTTTTCCTATTTTATGTTTGGTTTTGGTCTAATAAAGTACAGGAATGTGTTAGATGTTATTGGCTTTTTATATTTTTAAAGATTTACAATAGTCAGTATTTCAGAAATAAATTTTACACCAGTGCTAGGAGTATTCACCTGTTTCAAACCTTGATAATGTAAGAAGCATTCACCAAATAATAAACAAAGTTGATACATATAAATCTTCCAAGCTTAATGATTATTTTAATATATAAAGTATCAAAATGAATCACTATATTTTCCCAAAATATAAGACATCCTTAATATTTATCCAATTTGTTTCGGAGGCTTCATTTAGTGTTAACCACATGTATTATGCTCTTTGCCAACCCCTTAGGATCAAATGGCATAGGGCATGCCATCCAAAGACCATTTGTAACAGTAGGAGAGAAATTTGGTGGGCAAAGAACCCTCTAGAATTGTTAGGGAAGCAGTGTGTACCTGTACAACCCCTTTTAAGACAATGGAATAATAATAATAATATTTAGTTCTTTTATAGCACATATTGAACGTCTCTATGCGCTTCCAAATTTGAAAATTATTACCCGGGCTTTAGCATGGCTTCCATTACGGCGCTTAAGCATTTCAAGGAATTAATTCCTGCCAGGTAGCCAATTTACCTCACCTGGGTCGAGTGTGGCAAATGTAGATTAATGTCTTGCCAAAGGACATTAGTGCCGCGGCAGGACTCAAACTGTGGACCTTATCCATGACAATATACCATGAAGATCTTGAAGATATTGACAAGGTTACAGCAACATGTGCTAGCAACATCTGATACTAGTTAGCATCTCTTCCAGACAGGCATGAACATTGCAGACAGTTCTCTCATTTCCTTACTGTTATCCACAAGAATATAGAGGTAAGAACTGTATATTTTGTCATTTAATTACTTTACTTGTACTTTTTTTAATGTGTCATTGTAATGGAACTGATGTGTGAAATTTTTCAAAGTTTAGATTTGTCACTAAAAATATAGTGAGGCCTAGTTAAGATCTGTATTGTACATTGTACATGTACCTTTATCATACTCAATGTTTGTGGTTTTAAAGGTTGGGTGACATCCAAATATAGTTTGATTCCTGTTGATGTGCAGCCAAAAAAAAAGTGCTCCAAATCTCATTCATCTTATGACATCATCTGTAAATCATTAGTGAGCTAACAAGAGACAGTGGTATGTATAATAGCTTAACCAGAGCTGATCACCTGTTTACAATAGACCATACAATACCAACATATGAGTTGCTATGTCAGAAGTGGTGTAGCATCACCAGGAAAAGAAAGGTAATGTGGAGGTATTTGTGAGCATGTGCTGAGCTGGAGAAAGTTACATACCAATTTCTCTTGTTAGCTCACTAATTATTATCAGATAGATGAATGATAAATAATAAAATATTATGTAATGCACATGCAAATATACATTCAAGATGTACTTCTAAAATCAAACAAAATGATTGTTTTTAGTGTCCAAGCTCAGATATATGTATTAACATTGTTCTGTGCAGTACAAACTGCTAATTTCCTATTTTCTTCTCCAATTGCAGGATCAATGTGAGCGATTATGTGCCATATATTTTGATGCACCTTCATCTAGCAGCAGGACTACAAATGGGGTGGTTTTCATGGCTCTTGTAAGTATTACCCATGTTAGATCTCGGATTATTAAAAAAATATTTAACAGGATCAACTTTCTTTATTTGAGAAATACTTAGACAAAAAGATTTTTCTAAAATGTATATGAGCAGGTGTTGTGGTACTGAACAGAGTTAACAGGGTGAATAAAATAAAATAAGGGACTGTGAGATATTTCAAGGAAGTAAAATGGATTCTGAAAGCTGTTTTTCTGTGTTTTAATGAAAGTTTGTATTTGCTATATTCTTATTTTGCTACTAGGTAAAAGCTGTGATTGATGACAATGTCAAAGTCAAATTCATGCGCCGGAACAGCAATGGTCTGTATGAATTTACAGAGGACTGTGAAGCCCATCAGCCGAAAAAGATGGAATACAGAAGATGACTCTACCAACCAGGACCCCAGCCGGCAGAGCTTACCTTTATAATTTTTAAGAAGGAGAACTGGACATGTTGGCAGATAAATTTCTTTGAAATAAGAAATAGAATACAATTGTGTTCCAGGACAAAAACCTGTAAATACTTACCATGCTATTGGTTTCAAAAATATGAATGTCTGTGTAAATGTTATAACACATAACGAACAAGTTCGTGTAAGCCACTGCGCAGAAATGTAATTCTTTGCACTAAGAATAAAGGAAGGGTAATGATACATTGCTATGAATTAACATAAATGGTTTCTATGTGAACAATTATTTTAAGTACTTTACTTTCAGTTCAACATTTTATCAAAACTTCATAAGTAAAGTTAAATTTTGCTTTGTATATTGCCTTTGTAGTTGACAATATAGTGTGTTAACATGTTTGAAGTCTCCGAAACACTACTTTGAACTGATCCTATACATGTATGTTCCCTGAATGTTTCAACTTTGATATGAGAAAAGTGATTTCCTTGGAAATTACATACTTGACAATACATTTCCCTGAGTATCAGCACAGATTTGAAATCCTCATGGATTCTATTAAGTGACTTTGCAATGTTTGCGTACTGAACAAAAAGCTCATTGTATTAAGTAAAGATAATTTGTAACATACATGTACCATATTGTTTATTTAAAAGTATTTTTACACTGTAAACAAATGTTTAAGGTGTTATATTAGTAATTTAACATTTCATTAACAGTTTAAGTTGAATTTTTCTTAATATGTTACCTAAGTAATGGACAATATTTTATGTTAACATGATTGAAGCCTCCGAAACAGGCACCTGAAGCCTCCGAAACACACACATAAGAAATTTTCAACTTCCTCATTTGAAATGCTATTTCTTTGGAATTTGCGTTGGTAATTAGCCCTCACTGAATGGTATTTGTAGAATAATTTTTATTTTGCTCCCCCTCTTGGAAGATAGGTAAATTTGAAAAATTAAATGTCAAAGTCATATTTTATCTTGAATTTGACAAACGCATTGAATTTTTTTAAAGACCAAATAAGTTTGACCAAAAAAGCTTTATAAGCCTTCAAGTACATTAGAATAGCAAATGAAAAATTGCAATTGAATTATGTTTGGAGAACAAATGTTGTCATTTAAGTTGATAGAATTAAAATGTTGTTTTTGTTCAAATTTATCATATTTGTCACAGTTGTTCATTATTTTTCCAGGTTTCTCATGTAGTTTAAGCTCCAGAACCAAAAAAAATCCATAATTTAGACATTTATAGTAATAATTTTAGTAGAAATGTTCATGAAAACATATTTTGAAATTTTGACCCTGTTTGAGAAAAGTTACACCCTTTACCGTGAAAATGACCATACTGGTACATGCAGATACAGACACAGCTTCCAGTAAATACACACAAACACATATATATGGCTCCTATTCTTTTGATAATATGCATATGATATCATCAATGATTAGATTTTGTTCTGAATAAGGACACTAGTTGTCAGATTCCTTGGAGGGTTTACATGTATCTTTAAAGATTATGATGAAATTGAGTCAAAATTGAGTGTACGTATTGCAGTGCTCCCCATGTTGTTTTTCAGGAAACGGTTTTCAAATCCACGGTCTATATTTCATGCACATGTATACATGTATGTGTGCTTCCATACATGTACTAGAGGAATATTGATTACGTACGGTATCTATGTCAGTTTGTAGTCGGTCGGTCATGGCCCGGAACAAGGAAATGCCACCTTGAGGTAGTCTGCTGCTCCAGATCTGCTCGATCCAGTGTTCTGTCCAATATGAAAGAGGAATGGGATATGAAATTTGACGAAGAATGTTGAAGAATAAATGCTTAGTTTTATATCAGAGCACCTGTATTCTATTTAATAAATCACTGCAGCTTTTAGTTATTTAGATCAATTATTAGTTTGACAAAATAAGTTTTGCGGTCAAGGGAACTCTTAAAGATCTTACTGTATTTAGTAAGCTATCTAATGCCCTGTGTTAGATCAAAAGGAGTGTAATAGATTTGATATTTTGTTCCAGTTTCAATAAATAGTTTATTTAAACATATATATATTTGGCACTATATAGACTGAATAATACATGTTATTTTTTCAATCATTGCTGGGAATATTTATAAACAAAATAGAGCTCTTGGAAATTTTCCATAGCTGTTAAACCACCTCTGCTCCATTTTGTTGTGCTGTTCTCTGCACATAGACCTGTATTTGGATACTGTTTGCTGAATGTAAAGTAAGGGTCTAGTAGGCGAGGCTACCCCTTTGGGTGCAACCAGCAAGTGCAGATTATGTTTCAAGTAAAAGTCATGATGATGATCAAGATGGTTGTGTATGATGATGATGGTAATGTTGATGATGATGATTATGATACTGCTGCTGCTGATGATGATAGAGATGGTGATTATAATTTCTTGACAAGGTCCTAGAGAGTCAGGAAACGGTGAAAAAACAAAGATGGGGGGCCGAGGGCAATGTGCCCCTAAAGTTCATGAAAAATGCTCGCGTCAAAGTACATGTAACCTCTCAAAAACAGTTTATGTTTAAACCCTGTCTGGAGGTTGGGTACAAAAGAACTACTAAAGCTCTTCCCTTCTCCAAGTAGAGAGAGAGAGAGAGAGAGAGAGAGAGAGGGAGAGAGAGAGAGAGAGAGAGAGAATCTTACTCTTTATCATTTTATTGATTGTTTAGGCCCAAGTAAAAGCACTGACTATCATTGATAAATCACTGAACATGCATGGTAGCGAGACTTTGTTGAGCATAAAAGTAGCCATCAAAAGTACCTTCCTGCCCTCCTCCTCCCCCCCCCCCCCCTCCCCCCTCAGCATCCTTTTCCTGTCCTATAGCCAGACAGTGAGTGTGTGTTTTGTTTTAATGTGTCCTTTGTTATGTTGGATATCATGGTATACATGTAGTTCCTGTTTCTACACAGGTCTTGTATTTAATTTGTTATTGCAAGCTAATTAGAACTCCTGGCAAGCTTAAGTAACAAGAAAAGGAAGTTAATTTTATATGGGAAGAATAATATCTATGATCATGCACACAGTGGTTGATAAAGAAGGAATTGTCAAAATAAGGAGATACATGGTTGTTGATCTGTCCAGTAATGTTTTGATGTGAAGTGTTCAATACGTAAGCTGACATGACAAAGGGGAAACGTAGATGTCATTATTAAATTGACAAAGTCTGTGGAGAAAGAAGCAAGAAGGTTAAAAGTGTGATACAAAGAGATTGACAGAGATAAAGAGAATGTAGAAAAAAGAGGGAGAGAGAGAGTGGGACATGGGGTGGGAGGGAGATGAAAATGTCTGTTCTTGCTCATGTTCTTTAATTTCTTGGAAATTTAGTCTTTTTTGTTACTTACTTCTTTGAGTTGTGTACTTTTTGCAGGTTTCCTACTTCCACCCAATGAATGACTCCATAAGTGATTCAGAAAATGTCTTTTTTAAATATAATTAAAGCTCAGAGGATTTCTGTTTAAAGTTAGACTGGCTTTGGGCACTTCTGTTGGTATCCTTTCCATTATTTCTAGTTGTGAACGTAAAAGGTGTTTGTATAGAACTCCCTTCAAGCATAATTGCACTACATGGAAATCACTCTCTGTTTAAATGGCCTGTTTTATTTGTTATCTTTTCTTTTTTGATTTTACAGAACGCTGACATGATTAACTCTGTGGCACATGAGAGCATCATCATGGCTGTAGCTCCTCTCCTAGAGAACAACCAACCATCACCTGAGATATGTTCCTTCTTCAGCAAACATTGTAGGAACTCACCACGTTCTAAAGTCGTTATTGAGATGTTCACACCTGTCATACACAGGATCCTCAAGCACAATATGGCAAGTTACACACAGAACCTTCCTGATATGTTAGAAATTTGTTGCAAGAAACTTTAGCAAAGTGCAAATGCCATGACAAGAAACATAAATGAATCTGAACCACTTGCAAAATTCGCTAGCTTTTGCATGCTCCCCCTTTGTTTTTACACTGCTTTGAAGTTTTGTGATCAGACAGAAAGTCTATGTTGTTATAAATATGATTAAATCACATCATTTCAGCGTATGAATTTTGCAAATCTTGACTACTAAAGTTTCTCTGATTAGTAGGTTCTTCTAATTATAAATGATGGATTCACTCTTTATTGAAACAGAATTTGGTACAATAATACATTTCCACCCCCCCCCCCCATAGGCACAGTATGGGAAGGTTGAGACTTGGCATTAGATATATGTAGTCCTACAAATACAAAATGATTGATTCACTTATATATTTAAATTATATATCTTATTTAAAAGTAGTATTTTACTTAGTCTTTGACTTTAATTTTTAATTTCCTGAAATGAGCCTCTCATTGGACCTAATTTGAAATGTAGCTATCTCAAGATTTATTATGCTTTGCCAACTTTACTAATTGACAGGTGTGATTTCTTGCTCTCTTATAACAAATATTTTTGGAGCAGAAATGGCTGAAAAGGAAGTGAATTATTATTAACTGAATTTTTTTCTTTCTTATATTAGAATTTCATTTTCTCATTTTGAAAAGGAAGTTAATTTTTTGTATTATCAATTATGTGAAGTTGATATAATCATAGATTTAATTTTGTCAAAATGTTCGTAATTACAAAAGAAGTGCATTTTTGTGAAAAAATGAAAAACAAGACATTATATATCGGTTTCCAAAAGAAAGTGAAATATACTTTTGTAATTGGCCGATTTGTTATAAGAATGATTAAAACATTTAAAAATTCATTTTTTCTGGCATTTGAAAGCAGTGTGACACATGAAGGCAGTTTAAATCAATGTGGAATGAAGAAAATCCATGTAATCTTTTCCCAATGCACTATATAGTGCAAAAGGGGATGCAGAATTCAATAGCACACACAAGATGTATTTCTTCAACAACTGAGTACCATTCAGTATAAAGCATCATCTGCAAAGCTACATAACTACATGCAAAGCCCTTTTTCACAAGTTTGATTTTTAATTACTTCTCCTAAATTAACATTTATTAATTTTCATAACTTATCGTGTATGTGTTTCTTGTTGTTTCTTGTTGTTTCTTGTGATTTATAGGACTTTGGAAAGAACCCACGGCTCCAGGCATTTGTGCGTGATTTCATTCTAGCAATGCATTACAAAGACGACCATGATTTTGCCTTCAAGGAATTTGTCAGCATGTAAGTTGAAAATGAATTTTAGAAACTGGTTTTTATTTCCACCATAAAATGAGATAAATGTATTAAGTTGATGATTTAACCTCATTTGTAGAGGAAACAAGGGGATCTATTATTACACTTTAGGAATGCTAGAGAATCAGTAGTCAAAGGGTCAAAGAATAACTTGACACCGACGCAGGAAACACAAAGTATTGTATTTTCTTCCTTTTTCTCCAAACATTTCAGCGCTTGTGACATTAAGGGAAACATGCTATTTTTATAGAAACCAAGAAGGTACTTCCTGTTTATGCATCTTTGATAAACGTTGGTTAATTTCGTCCATTCTTTCTAGTCCATCCATTCTTCAAAAATAGAGATGGACAAGATAGGATACAATGGAACATATTTATAAATAGAAATAAGCAGTGGAGGAGAAGAAGAAAGACGGGTAACGAGAGTTTAATAACTGGGGCACTGGTCAGTGTTGACAAGAATGGCTAGTAAGCTTGTTTTTTTTACATGATTCTAGAATATAATTACACCCTAATTGTAGTGTGTGACGTACATTTAGAAGGATAACTTGGGTGAATTGATTAGGTTTTTAATGATATTGTTTGCTGTCTTTTCTTATGTCTTCTGATCGTTGAGACCTATTGTTGAAATCTTGTAATACTGGGTCTTACTCTCCTAACCTATGTTCCACTTTCTTTTCACAGTTTTCTCATCTTTATTTTTTTTTATTGTGGAACATGGATCAAATAGATCACAAAAGAAATCTCTTTTTTAACAGGATGAAAATAGTCTTAAATGACATGGGCTGCAATATAGCTGAAAATGGATGTGAAGTATATGGATGAACAACTAACACAACCAGAAAACAAGAAAAAACAAATAGAATTGATTTTAATGTCCTCTTCATCTGCTGATTGTGTACTTAATTGAAATTAATCAAAGCGTACATGTTTATTGTATCATGATCATCTGAAAATCATGACTTTTATATCATCATATCAAGTGACTATGTGCATTGATGTTTATATCTTTTTATTTGTAGCATGCATGGGCCAAGTATTGAGTGCCCTCATCCTAGAGTACTCCCTAACTTGGTTGCCATATGCCTTGCTTCTATCGCCACTTTCTACCAAGATT
Source organism: Strongylocentrotus droebachiensis (assembly GCA_035222895.1). Taxonomy (NCBI): domain Eukaryota; kingdom Metazoa; phylum Echinodermata; class Echinoidea; order Camarodonta; family Strongylocentrotidae; genus Strongylocentrotus; species Strongylocentrotus droebachiensis. Next base: position 43,967 of record JAVYIG010004428.1, read on the forward strand.
CAAACAGGTAAACCTCACTTTCTACCAAGATTCAAACAGGTAAACCTCACTTTCTACCAAGATTCAAACAGGTAAACCTCACTTTCTACCAAGACTCAAACAGGTAAACCTCACTTTCTACCAAGATTCAAACAGGTAAACCTCACTTTCTACCAAGATTCAAACAGGTAAACCTTAATACAAACCCACTTGTGGAAGATAACTGCACTACACTATAATGCAATAGCGTCAATTTTCTTTTATTTATTTTTCGATCTGAATGTAAGATGTGAATGTGAGTATAAGGTTCATGTTATAACAGAAGTGTAGGAATAATACAGATGGAAGGGATATAAAACAAATATGAAATGACTCATTCTCGGAAAAAGCTAAAACTATCGCACTCAGGAACATCATTAGTACTTTTCTCCCTCGCGCCGATGGCCCTCGGGAGAATAGTATAGTATTAATGACTGCTTTGAGAGAAATAGTTGTTTTTATACGCTCAAGGGTAGGTTAGAATTGTGCTATTGACCGAAGCGTGCCGAGGGCAATAGCCCAATTGTAACCTTCCCGAGAGCGTATAAAAACAACTATTTCTCGAATATTAAAGCAGTCATTAATACTTTTATATGCCGAAAACAAAAGAGTCAACTAATGACACCACCTTATCTGCACGGTTGTTTTTATGAGTGTATCTTTGAGAGTAGACTAGATCTAGATTCTAGTCTAAGCAAGATATTTTTACAATTTTGGGGGTGGGCCGGCCCTGTGGGGAATATGGAGAAGAACCTGCGCTTTTATATGACACCTCACTTATTGAGTATCACCTTCAGGATCACAACAGATTATAAAGGTTTGAATCTCGAATTGAAAAAAAAACTTGACCTTTTTTGCATGGTCGCGGAATGCACGTAGACTGCATAGAGAATGCATTGCGTACAATCTCTATGGGAATAATTTCAACACACAACATCGGGTGCGCTGACAACTAGATCTATTTTCGTCTAGAGTCTATACGTCTATGCTTTTTCAGCAACTAAACGAACATGTTTATGGATAATTTCACGTACCCTTTTTGTTGTTCTTGCTGTCAGCGAGTCTTGCATTTGATAAGTTGAAATCTTGGGAGAGATTCTTGAGCCATTTTTGTCTTGTTTGGAATTGTCTTGTCTTGTATGAAAATACCGACCAATTTTTCGCACACGTACGGTATCCTCGATCGCTCAAACCATTTTTTAACATGTAAACCTATGGGGTAACCATGGAGACTGACCTATTTTCCCAATAACCATGGTTATTGGAAAAATAGGTCTGTTTTAACCATGGTTACTGCGAATTTTCGGGAACAGTTAAAGTTTATGAATGCAATTTCGACCAATCAGATTGCTGGATTACTTAAGTGAGGTATATAATACTAGTTGATGTTCCTTCGATGCGAATAGTTTCAGCTAGATCCTCGAGTGTCATTGTATATTTGTATACTACTACTACTACTACTACTACTACTACTACTATCACTACTACTACTATTACTACTACTACTACTACTACTTTTACTTTTACTTTTACTTTTACTTTTACTTTTACTTTTACTTTTACTTTTACTTTTACTTCTACTTCTACTTCTACTTCTACTTCTACTTCTACTTCTACTTCTACTTCTACTTCTACTTCTACTTCTACTTCTACTTCTACTTCTACTTCTACTTCTACTTCTACTTTTACTTTTACTTTTACTTTTACTTCTACCACTAATACAACTACTACTATTACTACCTTCCTACCTACCTACTTACCTACCTAACTACTACTACTACTACTTCTACTGCTTCTACTATTACTAGATTCTGTTTCTATCATGAAAATGGATTTTAGTATGGAAAGCATTACTTGTTTTTTTGAGTGAACTGTGCCCCCAATTAATATCTCAAGTTCCTGCATAAGACCTTTTTTCATCACTTAATTTGTAAAAAGGGTGGAGTCGTTAAATGTATGTCTTCTATCCCAATTAGATGCAGATTGCGTGAGATCCAATGTGAGGACAGTGTGAGCTCTACAGGAGATGAAACCGTACTTCATGAACTAGATGTTATGACATCCTTTGTCAAAGTACTACAACTAACGTGAGATACTAGTATCCTTCTATCATTTCCTCTTCTCAAATATATTTAAGTTATTTTTAAAAAGGCCACCCAGCTGTTTGAATTGTCATATTGTAATTGTTATAATAAAGGTGTATAAGTAACTAGTGAAGAATACTTTTTTTTCTTCAGAATACTGATAACCAAAACTCAATTCAAATAGAAGAAGAGGGGAAAAAAAGAATTGTAATATAGGTGATGTATAAATAACTAGTAGGGAATAATTTTTCTCCAGAAAAATACTATTAACACAACTCTATTCAAATAGAAAGAGAGAAAAAATATTGATTAAACAAAATATATATATAAATATATAGATAGATAGTTAGATAGACTGATAGATAGTTAGAAGACATAGATTAATTAGTCAATAAATACATACAGATAATTATAGATATTGAATCAAAATAATATCAAAAGCACATATTAGAGTGGGTACAGTTGAGTCAGTATATTTAATTGATGAGCTAATTACAGTGATATCATTTAGTTATCAGAATGAACATTTACAAAATTGAACCAACTATAAAGAGACTAATGAGTTATAGTATTGTTGGAAATATGATTAATCAAAAGATAATGGGAAGAAAAGTACTATCGATCACTAGAAAAGTTTTTGGCTGGGCATGTCTATTGTTATAATTGATGTGTATATCATAACTATAAAGAAATCATATTTACTTTTTTAACGTTATCATTATTTTTTGATGGCTGCTACATTTTAAAGAAAAGATTTTTATGTGAAAGTATTTGGTAACTCACTTTGTTGATAAATCATGGACTGAAACGTTAAAAAGTTTTTTAGATATCTTTCTTTCTTTATGAAGCACTACCTGAAGTGAGATAAGATAACAGGGAAATAAATTGAAACAAAAATGGTATTTTTAAGAAGTCAAATAAATACCTGGTAAAGACAGTTTGTATACACAATCTGCACATGGGCAGTTAAGATCATTTGTACAAAATTGTGACACCCCAGAGAGGAATCGGGTATGACGTTATATAATCGTTATTCATTTATGCACCGACTAGACATTTTATGAAACAGAGGTGGAATGTATTCTTCATAAGGGGGCAAACAAAAGGTATTCATGAGGCACATCCATGACTTTGACAATGATTATTCTAAAATGCACAAAGTCTGACTTCTCCATGTTTGAGATATCTGTGGATATTTAAACCATGTGCTAATTACTAAAAAGAGATTCTGGTTATGGTTTAATTAATTATTAATTAATTTTTTCTTTTCTTCCAGGGCTGATTATGATGACTGGCTCCCTTCTCTTTCTGGAATGCTGCTACCCATTCCGTTTCCTAAAGTGTAAGTATTTAAAAAAATCTTTATTATTTCTTTGATCGTTGAATCTCCCTCATTGGTTAGATTACACAGTGAATTTCTAGACGATAAACAGGCAGGTTTATTTCTGGGCCCCATCCCCTTGAATCTCAGTCATGGAGTGTGCTTAATTCCCTTTTCAGTCTTTCCAAGCACCTCCATAGTGAATCCAATGTGAGTTTGTGATCATTTCATAATCATTTCATAATTCATTACTTTGAAATTTGATCAAATTTGATCATCATATTCAACTTGCTGTTAAAAAGTCTAGATGTTTCAAAATCATCAATTTACTCTCAAAATTCAGGAATGATGACCTATTAATTGGCTACAAGCAATACGTGGGCATACATGTACATGCGTATTACAATTTGTTTAATGGTTAAGTACTGTCACTATGAACATGACTGACAAAGAAAGCGGACAAAATATACAGTTCCTCAGGTAGATAAAGGAACATCCCTTCACCGCTATTATGTAAAAATGTGTAGAGCAGGTGAATATGCATGTGACACGTTTTTACATAATAGCAGTGAAGGGATGTTCCTTTGTCTACCTGAGGAACTGTATATTTTGTCCGCTTTCTTTGTCAGTCATATTCATAGTGTGTACAATGCGTCCCAGAAAAAACGAAACCGAGAATTATCGATGTTTTATCATAACTTAATCACATTTATAATTAATAAATGACACATATTTGGAAAGCTTAGATCCTCCTCTTTCATTTGATGCAACTCATTATGTTGCATATTTCACGCATGAGTGATTAAAATGAATTTGAAGAGAGGAAACCGAAAAGTCGTTTGGCGGGCGGTATCTGAATTTCAAAGAGAAAATCACATTTCTAGAAAGTTGGGTTTCTGCCCTTTCATGTGACACCTCAATCAGGAAAAATGAGCAAGAAATGACAAAGTTCTGTTTGTTTAAAGTAGCCCTTATATTTTCACAATTTTAGCAAACAAATTCGTTTTCACTGGCTGCCTGCCGTAGCAAAATGCAGAATTGACAAAAGACTTAACTCCGTTTCGTTGACAATCAGCCATGCATGAAGTCTTTCGTCTACGGCTAATTGTCAACGAAACGGAGTTAAGTATTTTGTTAATTTTGTTTGTTGATACGGCAGGCAGCCAGTGAAAACGAATTCATTTAATCAAATTATGGAAATGCAAGCACTACTTTAAACAGACAGAACTTTGTTATTCCTAGCTCATTTTTGTCTCGCCTGCGTAGCAAAAAGCGAGACATAGGCGCCGCTTTTCCGGTGACGGCGGCGGCGACGGCGGCGGCGGCGACGGCGACGGCGTCAACATCAAAAACTTAACCTAAGGTTAAGTTTTTGAATTTTTGATATAATTTTTAAAGTATAGGTTCTTAGTCAATGAAACTTGGATTATAGGGTAATCAAGTACCCCCAATCATGTGAGTAGAATTTCAGATCACAAAGTCAAGGTCAAAGGTCATTTCAGGTCAACAGACTTGGACTATGTTGTAGCATCATCATCGAAAACTTAACCTAAGGTTAAGTTTTTGAATTTTTGATATAATTTTGAAAGTATAAGTTCTGAGTCAATGAAACTTGGACTATAGGGTAATCAAGTATCCCCAATCATGTGAGTAGAATTTCAGATCACAAAGTCAAGGTCAAAGGTCGTTTAAGGTCAACAAACTTGGACTTTGTTGTGGCATCAACATCAAGATTTCCAAAATACTTCTTCGTTATTTTTCAACCGATTTTGATTCTGATTGTTTCATATGATAGGGCTAGGAGGGGGATTTAAAATTTCTACACAAAATCGTGAAATTCATTATCTATGCTAATTTATGCAAATTTATTCGAAATCACAAAAAAGGCTTCTTCTCCTTCATTTCTCGACCGATTTTGATTTGGTTTGCTCTATATCGTAGAGCTAACTTTGGTACAGTAAACTTCTACACAGAATTTTGAAATTGTTCTCCATTAATTAATTATGGTAATTTATGCAAATTTATTCCAAAAATAACAAAAATTGCTTCTTTTTCCTCATTTCTTGACCGATTTTGATTTGGTTTGCCTTATCTGGTAGAGCTAAATTTGGAACACTAAACTTCTACACAGAATTTTGAAATTTTGCTCCATTGATTATTTATGGTACTTATGCAAATGAAATGATATTATGTCCCTTCCAGGGCATCAAATTTTTATTTTTTGACCAGTTCAAAAGTGTACCACATAAAATTTACTATATTTGTTGTTGCAAGATGCGGATGAGCGCTATGTCATTGACGTTCTGGTTTATCATATTGAATTGCGTTATGCAGGCGAGACCGCCGAGAGCGTTTCCCTTGTTACTGATTGAGGTGTCATTTGAAAGGGCAGAAACTCAACTTTCTAGAAATGTGATTTTCTGTTAGAAATTCAGATATCGTCCGCCAAATGACTTTTTGTTTTCCTCTCTTCAAATTGATTTTGATCACTCATGCGTGAAATATGCATTATTATGAGTTGCATCAAATGAAAGAGGAGGATCTAAGCTTTCCAAATATGTGTCATTCATCAATAATGATTGTGATTAAGTTATGATAAACCATTGATAACTCTCGGTTTCGTTTTAAATCTGGGACGCACTGTATATGGTAGTTATTTGAGTTTGACTTTATTAACAACAAAAATAATAACAAGTAAAACATTATGTATCAATGATGATTACATAAAATATAACACATGATAAATAACATTACACATGAATAAGATAAAGCCCACACGGTCATGTATATTTCCCCCACGACTTGAGCTCACGCACGCCAGCTATTCTCCACTCCTGACGACCGATAGTCAACCTGTTCGAAACATCGAGCCACTCCCACCACCCATACTCTCCAAGCGCTATATTTCTCCTTAGAACTATAAGCTAAGAAAAATAACCAACAGTCTTTTTCAAGACTACACCAACAGTCCTATTCAGGACTACACACCCTCAAGAAAGATTGCTGAGAGTCCTTTTCAGGACTCCTCAATCCTCCCTCTCTCTCACATGGTGCACCCGCAAGCCCACTGTATAAGATAAACATTGTTTTACAAAGTATGATATATAGAAATGAAATAAAAGATTATGTGTACACTTTTATTGTTAAATGGGGTATCAGAAATTAGCATAAGTGCTAGTCGAGTCTGGTTCCCTGTCTTTGGCAAGAATTGTTTACTATTTTTACTTCCGGGTATACTATATTATATATACATGTAACATAACCTATATAATGAAAGTAAACAAGGAAATAGATAATTTGTTTAGAAATATTCCTTACTTAATATATACATGAAAGTCAAATGTATGTCGACTTCTGTATCAAAGCAAAAAATAGAATAAAAAATACATCATTATTTAATGTGATGATCTTTTTAGAAATTCTCTAATCTGAGATTGATTTTTTGCCATTTTAAGAAGTCTTAACTGATGTTTAACTCAAAGTTTTTACATGTAGATGTTTCATTAACCCCCTTCCGAAAAGCATTTTTTAGATCTTTTTGCTCTTAAATCATATGGTATACTATTCCATATTTTCATGGCCATAAATTATATTTGAACCCTGAATGGCTTGTTAAAAAGATTATTGATGTACATTTATACTGTGGTACCAGTATCCTGTAGGAAGCTATAATAATGATAATAATACTAAAATAGTGCTTATAAAGCACCCTCCACCGAAGTCTCTAAGAGTCTGACAGTGTAATTTATGGCATGAAATAAAGAGGAACAAACAAGAGTAGTATTTTCGATAAATATATGACGTGAATACATGTGTCATTACATTCAAATTTGACCCACATAGGGAACCTCATAACCAACTCATTGAAAGATAAAGTGCATTTACAAATAAGTTTGCTGAATCACACCCCCCCCCCCCCCCCCCCCCCAAAAAAAAAAAAAAAAAAAAAAAAAAACATTTTCCATCAAAGCTCAATCAGTATCTTATTTACATACATTTTGAACTGCAGTCTCTTTTAACACATCAAACATATTCATGAAAGCCTGAAAAAGGTTGTGAATAAAAATGAATAAGTACCTACAGTTGTACACATTACATAAAACAGACTGATTTGTATTTCAGTTTGTAAAGCTAATATGGAATTGAAACTAGATCTACAGTATTATACTTATAATGTACAGAGTCCATCCATTCATATGTGGCAATATTTTCAACAGTCATATATACTTGTTTCTAATACAATACATCAATACAAGTCATACTTGTTTATATATGTGTACATCAATACAAGTCATACTTGTTTATATACATATATGTGTACATCAATACAAGTCATACTTGTTTATATACATGTATGTGTACATCAATACAAGTCATACTTGTTTATATACATGTATGTGTACATCAATACAAGTCATACTTGTTTATATACATGTATGTGTACATCAATACAAGTCATACTTGTTTATATACATGTATGTGTACATCAATACAAGTCATACTTGTTTATATACATGCATGTGTACATCAATACAAGTCATACTTGTTTATATACATGTATGTGTACATCAATACAAGTCATACTTGTTTCTAAATGTCTACATCAATACCAGTGTTGTGAGATGTAGGACATGTTGAAATACTTGAAAAAAATCCCCCATAACTTTTAATTCATTTTTCAAATCAGAATGTGTCAGTCACATGTAATGAAGACTTTTTGTTTTTTTGTCTTTTTGTCTTTTATGGTTCTATATGTTGTGCTCTAAAATACTGGAAAGAAGAAATGATAATTCAACACTCTTACATTACAGTATATACATCTTCAAAATATCTGGAAACCTTTTTAACTTTTCAGACAATGTTCAGTCTTTTATTTTCCCCCACAAGATATCAAGTCTAATAAAAGTTTCTTCAATGTTATTGATATTGATATTGTAGTGGGGAATGTGTGCTTATTCAATTTATGTGAATTATTATAACTGACATCATTGCATTAGGCTGTCATTGTCTGACTAAAATGGACTTAAAATGGACCTGTGATTAAAAAATGCTGTACATGTTTGGGTTCAATGTTGATATACTGTATTCTTTAAAAAAAAGCTTAACTTTTGTATAGAGAGATATTGAAGTTTACCAAAGCTTACTCTTTAGGTGCTCTTTTAGCTAACTTTTGTAAGACTAGCCCCATTTAATTGATGACAATTTTGAGGGAAGTGATTCATTTGCAATCTGGCTGCAGTTATTAGGAAGCTTGGCAAAGGTCTTCACACATTTAATACCCACCTGCTGTGTTATTATTACTAGATACATTTCGATTGTAGTTTGTACAGACACAGAATCATATTGATTGATTGAGAGAGAGAGCATATAGCTCTCATTTATTTCTTCCAATATGTACAATTAAAAATCAAACAAGTTTACAGTATGTCATGCATAATTTCATGTTTACATCAAAATAACAGAGTAATACATACATAAGAGCTAGTGATACAAATAAATGAAAGAAAAGGGTGTCCCCAAAAACCTCAAGGGCTTGTAAGGAGGGGATCACCAGAGTAAAAAAAAAAACAACAAACAAACAAACAAAAAAGAATAGTTGTTTACAAATGAATCATGAATAATGCTAATGACAGCCGGAGGGGTGTGGTCGTTGCGACGCCACACTCCAGCACTCTACAAAGCTGAGTAGCAAGGTAAATTGACAATATTTAATTTGATCATTTAGAGAGAAGGAATCTTTTCATTCGTTTTTTAAAGAGTGCATTGAATTGTGTGTGTTGAATGTCAGAAGGCAAGGAATTCCAGATAATGGCGCCAAGGTAACGAACTGATTTTGAAAGTATATTAGTTTCTGTTTTCCAGAGATGGAATTTGGCTGACTGTCGAGTAGAGTAAGCATGGACATTTTCGTTTAAACAAAACATTTGAATAAGATAAGGGGGGAGGCGTTTGGTAAAAAACTTGTGCATCAAAGAAGCAATCGATAATTTGTTTGAGTCATACACATTTAATGTTGAAAGTATTTCTTCTACAGATTTGATATCTTTACCATTCCTCTCATGTTGTTAAAATCTTCTGATTGACAGAATCATTTGATTCAAAAGGAATGCAATCCATGCAATATCACAACTATATATGTACATCTTTTCAACATTTGGTTCAATTCTGCGTTAGAAGACTGTGTAATTGTCACACACAGCTAGTCAGTATACTGAACAGAGCAGTGTGTACGGTAGTCTCAATGCAAATTTATTCAATTCACGTATTCCCCTGGTTCATTTGCATGATTGTTTGGTGGCCATTTTTCTTTGATTATACAATGTCTAAAGATTTAGATATAATGCATGACAAATGGACAGAGGTATCAGGGGTCCATAGGCTTCTAACATAAATGGGGTTTTGGACCGTTTTCCCATCTGAGCAGAAAGGAGTTCAACTGGGTTTGGAACTTGTTATACAGACTAGTTAAGATAATAATAATAATAATAATAATAATATGTCTTGTTTACCCAGGGTAGCCTCATCAGTATTCATACTGTTCTCCTCTAATAGTATTTACTCCACACACTATGGAAGTAACAGATAATAATCTTTGCAATGATTTGAGATAGGAGAAATCTCATAAAGAGGCCATAAACAAATAATGAATCACATATAAGGTTTGAAATATCGATTGTCTGAAGAACATTTTGGGAATAGTAAGGAAGGATAACATGAGAAGAACTTCAACAAATCTGACACATTGAAACAAAAGGAGAGATTTAGAGATAAAAGGGAAGAGAAAATGAGAGAATACATTTTTAGAAAAGGAAATGAGATATGGGCAAGTGGACAGTTGTGACGTACAATATGTGTAGGTCAGAAGGAAATGACATAACAAGGAAATAGCTCTCATCTTTATCAAGAAGTAAATTAATGAAGAAGAACATGTGGGTAGCAAGAAATTATTTCATCTCATTAAAATATCTTGTGTTATTAAATAACTTGAGATAACATTTTGTGATAGGATGTAGTCATTGGTGAAGGAGAGTAAAATGATTTGTGTCCATAGCCACACCCATGGTGCAGTGTCCGGAGGTAAATAAATATTCAGATATGATGTGATTAAACAATAATGTGTTTATACTGACAAGCGCATAGCCAGGATTTCATTTTAGGGGGGGCGGTAGTGAGCACGCAAAGCGTGCGAATCACTTAAAGAGCGCGCATAGCGCGCTCCCTATGGGGGGTGGGTGCAGGGAGGGGGGAGCTTTGAAGGAAGACGATTCGTTGTACCTTTCTCGACTCATAATCCTTGTCTGAATTCAGACCGCCCCTCCTGCGCATAGCGCGGAAGCTTTGACGTATTATTAGACAAAGAAGACGATTCGTTGTACCTTTCTCAACCCTTAATCCTTCTCTGTATACAGTCCCCCTCACGCGCGAAGCGCGAAAGTTTTGACGTTTCATTAATTTATTACAGAAAGAAGACGATTCGATGTACCGTTCTCGACTCTTAATCCTTATCTGAATTCAGTCCCCCCCCCCCCTCCTCCTGCGCGAAGCGCGGAAGCTCTGACGTATTATTAGACAAAGAAGACGATTCGTTGTACCTTTCCCGACCCTTAATCCTTATCTGTATTCAGTCCCTCTTTCGAAGCGCGGAAGCTTTGACGTTTCATTAAATTATTAGAGAAAGAAGACGATTCGTTGTACCGTTCTCGACTCCTTTCCCTTTTTCTTCCTACGTCCTCTTACTTTTTTTCTTCTCTTTCTCTCTCTTTTTTTTTTTTGGCCGGCGTTTTGGGGGGGGGGGCGACCACCCCCACCGTCCCCCCCTGGCTACGCGCCTGTATACTGAATGGTTACTGCACGCTGAATATATTCAGAAGAAATGTTTATTATACATATATGACAATATTTAACCTGATTAAGTATCTTTTATCATCATCCATTCCGCTAAAATGTAATGTGCTAGACTCTCACTTTCATGAGCAGAAAAGCCTTTCAAACAATTGTCTCAAATGATTTAATCAATTTTGTTCTGCATAAAAGGTGTGTTTAATACCTGCAGATGTGTGAAGGATTGAGTTGAATAATGCCCATTATGAGGCAAATATCACTCCTGGGTCAGGGAGTATGACTGACACATGACACTTTATATGCCTCAATTTCAAGCCATTATCATACTCTTGCCCCTACGTCACACCACCATATACTACCATCACATGTATTTCATTTCATGTTTTATTGCTTTCCCTGGGTCACCTATACCTGTACAAGTGTACTCAGTTTGTGTTATTGTGTTCAAACCATCAGCATTGTTTTTACTTAACCTTTCTTTTCTCTCTCTTTCTCAATAACAGGGCAATGACGCACAGACCCCTCACGTCGTAAGTATTATCTTTCATTAATGCCCTTCTTTGTCTTCAATTTGAAGTGGGGGGGGGGGGGGGGGGGGGAAGGGGAACTGAAATACTGGTATGTTCTATTCTATGTCATTTTCTTGTGTTTTATTGTTATAGACAGTTGTGAGTGTAGTAATACAATGGGCCACTCTATAGTTGTACTTCATGCAATTTGGCAAATTGGCTGCCTCTTTTGATAAATGAATATCTTTGTTTTCCTATTTTCTTTTCCCATAGCAGTATTATTTCAAGTAAGAAAGTCAATAACACATATCTTTATTGTACCGTACCTTTTTAATTAATTGTAGTTTTGTATAGTGTTTGTCCCATGATGCTGATGTAGTGTCTCTAGATGCACTTGTAAAAGGGTTTTGATATAATTACACTATCTTTAGATTCAGTAATCCAAAGATCTCATAATATGATATATGCAACTACATGTATGTAAATTGAGTCTGTGTGGCGTAGACTAAAGGAAGTTTATGGTTACGGTAATACAATGAGTTGCATGGATATCGTGATAAGAAAGAAATGTGTTATAGAATCTGGATTTTTTTTTTCTTTTCTTCCTGGTATATCCTGGGTGATAACAATATCCACACATATTTTACAATATCCACTCATATTTTACAATATCCTTGTGAGATGTTACTCAATATAATAAATAAAGCCTTGCAGATTGCAAGGCTATACTTTATGTGCCCTGTTGTGCTTTATGATATATTACGGTGTTCCAAAAAACAAAAGCTTGTAAGAGTGGGGGAATAATTGATCTCTCAAACTCTTTTGTCAATTAGGGTAGAAGATGAGGGTAGAAGATGAGGGTACATCATGATATGCTGATCTTGCTATTTATTCATGCTGCATTAGGGGTTCATATATTTCAATTGCTGTTCTCTTCCCTCCCCCCCCCCCTCTCTCTCTCTCTCTCTCTCTCTCTCCCTTTCTCTCTCTCTCTGACTATCTCTATCTCTTAAAACTGTACATTGGTCTTCTGTGCAGTCAGCATGCCAATGTTTGCAATGGCATTGCATATTGTGATGGAAGATATGAGATGCAGTTGCTATGAAATCCCTTTTAGTGTCTTCTCCTTTTCCTTTTCATTATGTCATCCTTATACTTTAATAGAATATATGTGCCATTGTGGGGTTGAAATTGTCCCAAGTTTATGAGCCGTATGTTCTCTTTCAGTTCACAATATGTTTAAAACCTTCTCTATTTATACAATTTATACAATATCATGTACCATCAGACAAGCTTTTCTGAAACTGATAATTAGCCTGTATTATCAAATAAAAACAGATAGATGAGAGAAACAAATTGGTGAAATTTTGAGCAATATCCAATTAGTTTTTGTTCTAATTATGAATTTTTGAAGTTATTTAAACATATTATTTATTACATGTATCTGAATACTCAATTCAACCACTTTTTTTTTTATTTTTTTAAACAAAACAATGTTATATTTTACTGAATGAGAGACAACTGAAGTGTACATACACATTGGGAAAGTCTTGTTATGTTGAAATGAAGCAAAGTCCATTGGGTTTTCCTACATACCTTTCATGTGCCCCAGAAACCACTTTCTCGTAATAGTTGCTTTGGTAGTCTCCTTTGATGTTATCTCCCATTTTACACAGATACGTATTTATCAGTCTGACCTGATTAATGAGGTGTGCTCTTTCTCTCTCGTTTCGTGATAAACAAACCAATCAGAAACCGAGAGAAGTAACAACACTTAGTCCATCTATCTATCAAGCTAGCTGAACTGGCTTGCTTGTATAGGACTTTGTCATTTTGTGATTTGTTTTTTCTTATGGGATTTTGAGGGCATGTTTCTTGATCTTCTCTTTGTTTTGTTTTTTTCCTGGGTATCGAGTTAACATAGAAAGAAGAGCATATTATATAACTTAGAAATAGTATACTATTGTACACAGTCATGTCAACTTCTAATAAAAACGAGTCTCCCCTCTCTTTCTCTCTCTCCCCTCTCTCTCTCTCTCTCTCTCTCTCTCTCTTTTTCCCCCTCTCACTCTCTCTCTCTCTCCATATATATATATACTTTCCTATTCTCTCTCTCTCTCTCTTTTTATGTCTCTCCTCCACTTTTCTTCTCTTCTCTTCTTTCTGTTCAATATCTGAGCTTCTGCACTAACTTGAAACCAATTTTTGTTTTTGTTTAAGCTCATTCTCTCGTGCCTTTACAGAGCACCCAAAGATTGATTACAAAGATGTAGCTTGCAATTTACCAGGCCTGGTAGAGTTTTTTTGTGTAACATCACATGAATACTTGATGGGATTGTGGTCATCAATCCTTAACGCTTCTCTCTGTCACAGAAACAGTCCATTTTGAGGTTGCGATTTTAATCACTTGTAGGTCCAGGTGATATCGTTGATGTGGAATTAGTCTGCAGTTCAAATGTTATGGAAGCTTATTAGATTCTTTCTTTTAAGGATGCAATTAAGATATGGTTTTGATAAGTAACCGAAATCAATTACCGGTACTGTTCTGCCATTTGGCAGATCTGTAACTACTCTACAAGTACCGGTATAAGGAAACAATGTACATGTGTGATGTAGCTTGCCTTTTGGTAAGGATAATCGCGCATGCTTCATTTAGAGCACTCTCATATATAGTCTCTCACTTAGTCATTTGGGTCCCAAATTCTCGCCACCGCAACTACGGTATTTAGTCATAGAGGGCAGCACCAGCAATGGGTGTATTTGCAAAGGCACTTCCGGTTTCCATACAAATACAAGAGGTCAAGAACTGGAAAGGCAGATAGAAATTATAGTTTTGGAACCAATAAACTATAAGTAACAGATTATGATGGTGCCTACATAGATCTCATATATACAAATAATACAAATAATAAATATACAAATAATTCATGTTAGGAAGTGCATTAGTGAATATGCACTGCAACGCAGAAGGTACTTGTTTCAGGACTTTTTTTTTACTTTGAGTCATGTAATGTGTAATACCTGTAATGTCTATCTTGTAAAACTGAGAATTGATTGATAGTTAGTGTGTACAGTGTACCTATTTATAAAACTCACATCTCTGTAGGAAACCATTTTCATCATTAGTTTACCATGACCAGTGCCTTTAATTGCCAAACCTTATTGGCTTTTATGGATGCACCCTTCTATTTGATCTATACCGGTAGTATATATTTTCTTTGTATTTTCTTTACATTTTGATTGTTAATTTTTTCACTAAACCTGTAAAAAAAAAAAAAAAAAAAAAAAAAATCCATTATTTGAATGAGATCAGAATAAAATCATAATTTCTCTGATATCTTTCATTCTCTGTTCTGCTCCAGGAGACTGAAATACATCATAGGCAGGTTTGCATCTGACTTCAGATGTGAGGTAAGACCACGTAATATTATTACACTGGCTTGCAGATAAATGATAGGAAATTACATAATTCATGAAAGGTGTGTATGTGAATTGCCCTGACTTAATAAGAACTGTGTTTGCTTTGATTTACAGAATGCTAAGAGCAAGGAAATACTTTGTAAACTCTTCACAAAGCTGTTCAAATTATGTGTTTTGCAATATATATATATATATATATATATAAAGGGTAAGGACTCATCTTACCAGGGCATTTAGAAAGTAATTAGTAATAAAGAGGAGATGATGTTGAGAAATTGGTACAGGAAATGAGAAAATAATAGCTTCGGGAGTTTAAGGTACAACAATGGGATTCTCCTAAAGTTAGATAAAAATAGATCACAGAAGATGTCTTTTCTTGCTATTATGATTGCTTTACTATGATAGATGTGGTTCATTCACAAACCAACAGAATTCATGTGGGATTTAATTAACCTTGAGAGAATCAATAGCTTTTCTCCAGTAAATCTATTTGTAAGCTATGAGAAATAGTCAGAAGCAGATGAAATGTTTTCATAGTAGATTGAAATGGTTCATAGCACTGCAAATGTGTAATACATGTATCTGTGTGTGGTAATTGTTGAAATGGTAAGGTGATAGTGATAAAGATGAGGACGATGGTGGTGGCAGTGATAATGAAGAACATGATGATGATAAATGATGATGATGATATTAGAAAACATACTGGTAGTGATTGTAATGATGATGACGATGATGACAATGTTTGTGGTGATGGTGATGGAGCTGATTATTATGATGACAATTAATGTTTCTGAATGTGTTGATTGCATTTTTGTTGTATTTGTCACGACTGCGTGGCAAACATGGAGAAAATAACACTCCAGAGGAAACAGAGACAGTGTACATAATATTTGCAGACTTTTGGTGAATCTAGTAACTGGGTTTTCAACATTTTATCACTGAATACAAACTTTCATGTTTCTTGACCATCAAAGGGGACTCAATATGGTTGCATTAGAAATGAAAGGTTTGTATTGCTATCATAGAAGAGGTGTCGTGGTCGAGTGGATACGTCGCCGGACTGTCGATCGCAAGTTCCGCGGTTCGAGTCCGGCCGCGGCACTAATGTCCTTTGGCAAGATATTGATCTACATTTGCCACACTCAACCCAGGTGATGTAAATGGGTACCTGGCAGGAATTAATTCCTTGAAATGCTGGAGCGTTGTATAAACAGCAGCTAGGCTAAAGCCAGGGTAATAATAAATGTGCCTCGGAATAGAATTATTTAGATAGACAGCGCTATAGAAATGCCTATTATTATTATTATTATTATTATTATAGTTCCTCGCTGATCTGTTGTCTCTCTGTCTCTCAGGTTCATACTGCTGTATGTGGTGTGCGTGATGGTAAGGCTGGATGGTTAGATCTCTACTAATCACTGATCTATTGTCTCTCTCCCTCAGGTTCATACTGCTGTATGTGGTGTGCGTGATGGTAAGGCTGGATGGTTAGATCTCTACTGCCCATCAGGACCTGCATGTGATGATGAGGGACAGCTATTCTCTCTCATGGTAAGCTTGTTGACTCAATCTCAATAAGCCTGTCTTCATCAGCTTGAGATTGCCAAATATCTCAATATTTCAACTATCTCGATCGCAAATTGTCCAGTTAATTTGCGTCTTCATCAGCCCGAAGTTGCAATTAGCGGGATATTTGGTCGAGATGATCATCCCAAGATATCTTGGGCTAGTTTGCAAAATATCCCGCTATTTGTCTGGTGTGTCCTCACCAGCCCGAGTTTCAAGTTTCGAGGTCAATCTCGAGCTGATGACGACGCGATTTGTAACTTCAGGAGTATTTCCCAAATCAGAAATAGCGGGCTATTTGGCAATCTCGAGCTGATGAGGACAGGCCTGTTGAAGAATGACTATTTAATCACAGGGAAAGAGAAACTATTTGAAACATCGAAAGTGAAAGCAATAGCATCAGATAATACTTAATGTCAAGTGATAACAATTTGTAATATTAGATATACATATATTTACGTGTTCATAGCTGTAGGTCATTTCCTATGGCTTGTGTATTGTGTCTTTGGCATGTGTGCAATTGTAAAATGGCGCTTAACCGGAATATCCCCAAGGGAGTTTAGCGTGTGCACTACTGATCAGTTTCTCAGTTTCTGATGAGGAAAGACCAGGGAAATAATAAGTACAATGTAAAGCACTTTAAAACCCAGTATTAAGCACTATACAAATGTGACTATTATTAGTATTATTATTATTATTTTACCTCCATATGACTGAAATAGGACTTATGCAATATTATCATTTCACACAAAAGCTTCTCCAGTTCATGTGAAAATGTGCTTGTCATGATAGTAACTGACATTGATATCCAACTACATTCCTCTCGCCTATTCTGTTACTCTGTTACATCTTTTAATTTTGATTCATCTGAAGTTTTCTCCAACTCATTCATCATTAATTTGAGTCTGTCTTTCTACTTTCTTGCTCCCATAGATACAGAAGCTCATATCCTGTTGCTGTAGAAGACGTAGATTTTTGTTGTCTGTAACACCACGCCTCTTTGAACCAGTTCTTCTGCTGGCTCTTAACGGCAACGTCACCTGTACTGAGGTGAGTATGGTGATGATGGAGGTGGTGGTGATGATGATGATGATGATGATGGCGGTGGTGGTGGTGGTGGTGGTGGTGGTGATGATGATGATGATGATGATGATGATAATGGTGATGGTGATAATGGCGGTGGTGGTGGTGGTGGTGGTGGTGATGATGATGATGATGACGATGATGATGATAGTGGTGGTGGTGGTGATGATGCTATTTATAATAGTGGGTACGATTAAGATACAGTACCAATCAAATACCATTGATGCAAAGTACCTGTAAATGCTGCTATGATCATTTGACATTCCATCTCCACAGATGCTATGCTTGATGCTGGAGCTTGATGTCTTGGAGACAGAGGAACAAGAGATGCAGGTCATCCAGGCACTCAAGAGCATTGATGAGGGTCAAATAATGTATGATGCTCTCTGTGAAAGACAGCTGGCCCTCCGACAACTGGTTAGTTACACACATTGAATGATTAGTGATTACTTGTACCCCAGGCACAATTCAAGATCAACTCCATACTGACTGATAATTAACAAATATTGGCCGGGCATTTAGGATAAGGTTATATTTTGTTTGTTCTATTGTCAGTGTGGCATCAGTCCTGTCTGTGTGATTGGTGTATTAACAAGTTGTCAGATGTAACATTATAAGGTGTGAGATTCTGAAACCAAAACTTTGATTGAAACTGTGTGGCTGCAAACCTTGCTTCTCAACAAGGAAATGAAGATAGAATTATTAACTTGATGGAATTTTTTCACTTAGAGTCATTAACTCTTATAGCAATATCCAATGTAGGAAGGGTCATAGTAAGATTGAAATTGAAATCATATTACTAGCTTATGCATGTGCATGAAGAAAAATAATTATTATTTCATACCTAATATAAGTTTCCTATGAATGTGTTATTTTACCATCAGTGAACTGAAAGTTGGCAAAACTTATCAAGAAGGAAGTACTGAAGGCTACTGACCCAATTAGAGTTCAGATATGTCTATTAGCATTTGCATTAATGTGGGAGAAAATGTGTGGGCGTTATCATTCTAGGGAAAGTTGCAGCAAACAGAAGGAAAAGAACTTGAGCAATGCTAGAGATTTGGGTCATTAATTTTGATTACTAAAAGAAACCATAGAAAAGGTACTTTTTTTGGAACAAATTAAGTCAGAAAACATTTCTAAGAAAGGAAGTATCAGAGTAGTCTTTACGAGTCCAATACAGTCTGGAATAATTCTATGAAATGAATGTGATGTTCAGTTATCTTGGCTGATATGCAAATACAAACACTGAACTTTTATGCCAAGGGCCTTGTCTTATGAAAAGTTGATATAAATTGCAACTTATTTGCTGTACATAAGAGATGGGAGACTACAAACTTGCGGTTGGTCTGGATCAATCGTAACTCTTTATAAGACGGGGCCAGGGTCACATTTGCTGTGGTGGCCGTGGGGTCACCACAGCATTCCAACAGGCACATACGGTAGCAGTCACATATGTTAGGGTAGCCGCACGGCCTATTTTGAATTTGTGAAGATAGAAAACCTGCAGCTGCTGTACTGCCTTTGAAGTGATGACGAACGGTTGCCATAGGGCATCCCTGCGGAAGCCGTACAGTTTTTGACAAATACCAAGGCAGTCGCAAGGTAGCCACAAGGCCACAGTATGACCAACGTATGGTCGCCATGGAATAACGCTACGGCATGGCTACGGTGTGTCTAATTGTCTGATGACAACATAATGATTAAAACTCCACGTTATAATCCCATGACGACCGGTACGGCCTGTAAAGATAGGGATACGCTCTAGGGTGACTCTGAGGCCACCACAGACCCTCTGCGGCCAGGGCAGGTATCTCTCGATTTGGGGGGCCTACGGCCACCGTATCCTTGACGTAGAGCAAATGTGACCTAGGCATTAATTAACAATGTAATGGATAATGGTGCATGTATATACTATGTGAAAGTCAAATTCACTTTCTAAACACAACAAGAGGAGTAATTGCATCTTTCCACATTTCATATTCAAGTTCAGAAAAGGTAAATGTTATTTGGAATACTTTAAAAAGATATAGGCATTTTCCCTTAAAGATAACACACATAATTTGCAAAATATAGAATGAAAATTATTGCTCCATTGTACATATCTGAGTTGAAGCTTAGATGTTTTCATAAAGTTAATATCTAGTAGTAGTATATATATGTTTGTCACATCAACGAATCAGTGTAAATGTTTATTAACTAAAGCTGTGTGCACATCTGATCATTCATACCCACTGCTTTACCACTTGATCCAAACAGCAAGAGAAGGGTGGGCCTAAGTCCCTTTCTCTACCATCTAAATCAACGGATGTGGATGTAGCAAAACTTTTCAGTGCTGGACCATTGGGTAATCTAGAGAGTCTGAACTTGGCCTTTACGCATGTAACAAGCGGATGTGCTGAGACACTCATCAAACTACCCAATCTCAAACAACTCAATCTCTGGTCTACTCAGGTAAGATTCTATAACAAACATCACAGTTAAAACTAATAAATTTAGTATGCAGGGCCTTTCATACAGAATCATCTAGCAACATATTTCACATGCTCAACAGGAGAATGCATATATATAGAAAGATTTCTAATAATTATCTTTTAGTGTGTTAATGAATCACCTTTATTTTAAATGTTGTCATCCAGCATTATGCCAGATTGTTACTCTTCTATATACATAAATTGGAAACAATGTATTTATATATTCCTTGTATATATAGTCTGTACATTGGTTATACTAATAAGTTAAAAGCCAGTTGAATTGATTAGTGGTTGATGCAGTACAGGCTCTTGAGCCTTGATAGTAAGGGTGATACCTTGAAGTTTTCTTTGTCTTTGTTTCTCTTAGTTTGGAGATGGTGGTTTAGAGCTCATCACAGAACACATGCATGAGTTAGAGAGTCTGAACCTATGTGAGACTCAGGTTACCGATGATGGACTGCGATGTCTGGTAGATCTCAAGAAACTCAACCATCTCAATCTGAACAGCACTCCTCTCACCACTCGTACCTTCAGGTTACTCACTGTAAGTATGGCAAACCTCTGGCAATGCATGCCTCTACTGTAGTGTGATTGGTTTGAAATCTTAACAACGAGGTGAGACTGGGAAGTAGCCTCCCACTTATTCATTTGGTATGATTACAAATGCTTATAACAGACAAAACTTCAGGAATTCTGGATTATTTTTAGGAGAATGCTTGGCTTCCAGATTGAATTGTCATTACAGAATCATGTTTTATCTTTATATCGAAATGTAAACAAAAGAGGTGGAATTGTCTAATAAAAATCTGGTCAAAATTTAGAATTAGTGTATTATTTTGATTGTAGGTCTTTTATAAATGTGTCAGTTTGAATTATACTTACTATTCTTCCTAAAACAAACTGGGTAGTTACACCATATGACTGATGATTAATTTTTTTCTCATCAGGGAAATTTGCCTGAATTGAAAACTATGGACACAAGATACACTGATGCCTGAGGGCTGGACACCGGCTGGACACTGGCTGGGAAACTGTGCTTGGATCTTCTCCTGTCAACTCACAACTCACAAACATACAAAAGAAACAACTCTAAAGCTTAAGGTGGTAGCTTCATGAAAGCCTTGCGTGCCATTGAACAAAGGGTGAAGAAAGGGCACGAACTTAAAGGCATTAATAGGAGCTTTTCTTGATTAGAATTCTATGCTCTGCAGGAGTGTGTTGTAATCCCCATATTGTGTCTGGCCCACATGGATTACTCGGAGCATCAGAAGCCAGTGGACATCCATCTACAGCAGCTAGGAGCTGTGTAAACATGTGTGCAAATCCTGGCAAGAGGCAAACATTAATGAAAGAAATCCAAGTGGAAATATGTATGAATATTATGTCTTATTTTTTATTTTTACCCTTTTTCATTGTTAGAATTGAAAAAGAGTGTTTCATCAAACCTGTATGAACATGTATAGACATTCAGAAGATATGAATCATTCTTTGCAGATTTTATAAAGACATTGGTCAGTTTTTGCATTGATCAGATTCTTATTTATTTATTTTTTGTCAATGAGGTGTAAAATCATCTAAACATGTTATGTCTTGTTTTGTTTTATGTAAGGCAAGTCTGACATATATATATATATAAGATGCCCCTATTCTCAGATTATCAGAGGTGATTTATACCGGTTAACAGTCAAAGCTCCTTTCAGTCATATTTTATGGTTGCTTTCATGTCTTTAATTTGATTTTCTTTCATTCATGAAATAGAAATTTGCAATGTATGACAAGAGAATTCTATATATGATCATTTATATCACACAGAGATATTAGATATTAGATATACTGTATATGTGAAAGACATATGGTATGCTTCAGATGTTTATGAAATCGTAGAATGTCGAAAATGCAGTACTGCTTGAAAAAGAGAAATTATAGCCCGGCTTAGGCTGTGCTTTTGTTCATTTTATTAATGCATAAAGTGGTTTCAGGCAGTAATGTTCTTCTACAATAGAAAATGCAAACATTTTGATACACGGCCCATGTGATTTGAGAATTAGCTGCATATTTTGCTCACAAAGTTGGTGTATCAATGTTTAGTTTATTACATAATGTTTAAGTTGAAACAATCAGTCATTTGCTGCAATGCAAGTACAGGTATTACAATTATTTTGAAGAATGTTTGTAGTTGACTCAAATTAAGCCATTCCTTTAGACTTACGTATTTTAATATTTTCTGAGGGAGTATGATCAGACAAAGATTATATGGGGGGGGGGGTGTAATGTAAGGACCTGGTAAGCTTTTGAAGTTTTGATTGCAGTGCAAGATTAAATACATACTATAGTCTATGATCTATAAAAGCACTACTCGGTGAAATACTGTCTATTAGTTAATTGTACTTACCTCTGCATTATTTGGTTGTTCTTATCAATGAAAGTGAAACAAATCAAATAGCCCGTTATCATAATCATGCAGAATCATAATCATGATCGTAAAAGGTCATGGAATCATCAATCATAATCATGCAGAATCATAATGATGATTATAAAAGGTCATGGAATCATCAATCATAATCATGCAGAATCATAATGATGATCGTAAAAGGTCATGGAATCATCAAGAGTTCTGAAAGTCATTAAAAATGTACCAGCCCTTAGAATTAACATCTATTTTAAAACTGATTATATAGACAAGTACACATTTTAGTGCAATATTATATGTATTGAACAAACTCTTTTATAATGTAGATGTAGGTGTAGTCTTATTGAACAAACTCTTTTATAATGTAGATGTAGGTGTATTCTTATTGAACAAACTCTTTTATAATGTAGATCTATGTAGGTGTAGTCTGGAGACCAAACCTTTTTCTCATGTTTTGTGTCCCGAGTTCCATTTCTTTTTCATCTATTTTATTTTGTATTTTACTGTTATTTAAATTGCCTTTGAAATAAACCTATTTTTGTAAGATATAATATTTTATTCCGATTGGGCATTTAGTCTGAATTGCTCCAAACCTGAGGCTCATCTTCACCGGATACATCATTATCAAGGTGTCACTTGTTCAATATTCAAAATGGAAAGATTGTTTTTCACACATCGTTTTATAAATAAGAAGATACAAATTGAACAAAAGAGAATAAACATGATTATGCATGTTATGGCAGTTACTTTACAGGACTGATTTTGATTTCACATTAGTTGATGTAATATTTTCCCTTGCTGATATTTTAATGTCTGTAAGGGAAACTGTGAGTCGTGCAACTCTCTTTCATGTTATTATCTGGAGTATTGTTTCTTAGAGTATATTTAACATGCAGTTAAAAGAAACAAAATCTAATCATGTTTGATCAGCAACTCTCTTTCAAAGCCAATCATGCAAAAGAAATTGCATGTAATTTTATGTTCATTTATGATGATGTCATCTAAAAACTTTCTTTTTTTATTTCTTTTTTTTTGTATAAAGAAGAGGACAATGGTTGTATATTACTCACCAAATTATCCAATATAAGTCTACTACTAGGTACTGCTACTAAAAAGCTGTGAGAGAGAGTGAATCTGAGTAAAAGCCTTTTTGAAAATGTGTTGTGAAGTGAGGGAGAAGGAACCCTTTTTTCCTTTTGATAACCATACAATGTACAGGTACACTTTTATGAATAAGTTGCAATGTGTTTTTATTTCTTTTTCCTATGTTTTGTGATTGTAAATAAATTGAAAAAGAAGCATTTGAAATTGTGCATTTACGATTTATATTAAATGATGCAATTTCAAGAAAACTTGTTGACATTTCACTGATACAAGAAAGGTCATTGTAGTTTTGTGAATTGAAATTCAAAGATTATTACATTATGGGTAAGAGAACATCTTCATGATCAAATAAAGGGGATTAAACAGAATGAATCGGGGAAATATAAATAAATGTATTTATCTTGTAAATAGAATATATCATTACAAGCTATATTTATTAAGAATTTGACTTTACCATTGTTTTGTAATGAATTTGCAATGTTTGTCACATGTAGTGTGTAAGATATTTGCAGATGTCAGTTATATGTCAAATAAGTCTTAACTTTTTATTTCTTCTTTCGATTAATGTAATATTTTGTAAACATTTATGGAAGCTTTGTTGTATGAAGGAGAACGTGCTAGTTTTTATTTGTTAACTTCCCTTTTGTTCTATGTATGTTTTATAAGCAATTTGGACTTGAAAATTGCATCCAATATGTGAATATGAGTACTCTTAAAAGCACTAAGGTAGGAAGCAGTGATGTAAATTATGTACAAAAATTGTTCGAGCATTACATTACATTACAAGTTGGACACAAAGTGCTACAGCTGGGAGGATCAAGAGCAAGCATCTGTATGAGTCAGTGTAGTCTGCCTTATTTCAAATGTTACTTGAATGTTGAAGCAGACTGCATTCATGGTAACCATTAATTAGAATCTCAGGCACCAATTAATGAAGCTTACATACAATCAGCGTACGTACGTCTGCTCCTAGCAAACAGGAGCAAAACAAAAACAACAATCTAAATTGTGTAAATTGTAATATGTGTGTACATTTATTAACAATGAGTTCCATATTGCCTGCAAATTGCTCAGCTCATCTATGTACACTTAATGTCCATCATAGATTGTTCTTCAACTATGTGTGAAGATTCTTTCTAGTTGTAGCCTTAGTTGTACTAAATTTTAAGTAATCATCAATGGTAAGTTGACGTAGTATGATCTTCAGAACCAGATAATGGTATCTCAATTCTTTGAGTCACACCACCTTTTTCAGATTTTTGGCTAGTACCATATTGATCAATACACCTACCTGTAAGAAGTTAACTCACCGGCTTTACAACAACTGAATTGTCTGCACAGTTTGTATGATAGTATGAGGCACTAGTATACTATGACAATCATATATCTAGCTGAAATTGTCATAGAGGCAGAATTGACTGAAATAATTGAATATTAGTAGTGAAAAGGAAACACAGACACAGAAAAATGTATTAAGCACTTAAAGGAATATCTAGTTGACTTCGTAGGTGACTGCATAGTTCATATTGAACAGATGATCCAAATAAATGTGCAGTTGATCCTTGTTTGGAAGATAATGTTTAGAACCCAGGTTGAGCATTATAAACCATGACATCTCCCCTAGGATGTGTGTTATATCAGCACCAATACATCTTCTCAGTTTGATAACAGAAATGTTCACTTTTTACATAAATGCGATGCCTCATATTTTAGATGGTAAATATATATCCATTTCTCAAAATTGAGATCAGAAATGAAATCATTTTCTTTATATAAGAATAAGCTCTCGTTACTTGTAACTTCCTTGCCATATTATTTTTTTCTTCTTTTTAAGTACAGCTGTAAAAATGTAAGAGATTCTATTTTCGAAAAATGTGATTGTGTGTCCTTATAAGTAATGCTGTAAATTATCTGTTGTAGCTCGACCATTACCACCTCTCATTCTATTTCTCTTCCTTTCTTTTCTTCATCTCTTTTTATTTCATTTGACGTGCTCATTTGGCACTGATAATGTATCATTTTAGAAATACTGGACATCAAGTTGAAGTGTTTTGGCACTAATTTTAACTGTGGACTAAACTTAATCTACAAGTTTAAACCTCAGAGCAAACTCAAGTGCATTTTTAGGAATACCAATCTGAATACATGCACACAAGGATAACTTGGATTTTTAGCCTTTAAAGTATAAATCTTTTTCTAAATGTATTTATAGAGTGATATGCATGGTATGGAAAGATGCTCAAAGTTGTTTTTGGTTTCTATTTAAAGGTGCTATTTCTTAGTGAAGCAATGCTATAAAGTACCGGCAATCGTTTACACATGATAGAGCTGAAAGTAGTACATTTTAAATTTGATTTTTTTTTTTTTTTTTCATAAAAAAGGTTGTAGTTGACCAAAATAATAATCTGAAAGGATTGATGGTAATGATACTTTGGTTTTATGAATGTAGGGAGATAGCTTGATAACCATTTTTAAGACATCTAATGTACGAACTTTGAATATATATATCGTAGTAGCTAGGCCATAGATTCTCCTCATCAGTTGGAACTTTGTTGTAAGATTGGAAATATGATTTTCTGTTCAGTTCCAAACGTTTGTTGAAGAATTTGAACATTTTTTGTAGTGAAATAGCTGATCTGTCCTAGTGGCTAGCTGTATCATAAAAAAATTAATACTCTTGATACAAACATTAGAAACTTTATTTCTTCAAAAAAGGCAAATTACTCAAATGTGTAGTTTTTGGTTGCCAGTGATGGGATGTGCGCCATGTTGAATACAGTGGTTGCTTTACTGGACAAACAGGAGGATTTCTACAATATAGATACATCATAAAGAGGATTGCTTATCAAATATTTTTCCTTTTGATTGTTCGGCTTTTCACTACTAAATGGCATGGTTCGAAGGGATAGTGATTTGAATTTATAGTAACATCAAAGGCAATGGACGTGTAGACAGATTTTTATTTTGCTTTTAAGTAGGAGAGGAAAAGAGAGAGAGAGAGAGAGAAATAGAGATGGAACTGCTCAAAACTTGGTGAACATCAGAATTTTCTCATTAGATGTAATCTATCATAACGCTATTGATATGTGATGTTTAATGCGGTGTAAGGTATGATGTTTTGTCATTATTGAGCTACTTTGTTTGTTCATATTCCTGTAATGTTTGTAACAATTTGTAACAATGACATTTTCTTTACATTTTTATTTTTCTTCTATTATTTTCTGTTTTGTGGCTGTTTAATATTGAATAAAACATCATTTCTGGAGCAGAAATAGTGAGATGTTTTATGTCATATTTATTTCTACATTGTAGACTTATATTACAAGTGTGTTGCCTGTGAGTAAATTATAAAGAAATATAATGCATTATTACTTGTCCCTTCATCCCCTTTCAAGAAGTAACTCAAACGCATAATTAATAATTATGAATAAGGACCAATGTAAATGTCAGATTAAAGGGCAATCCAACCCTTGTAATAAGTTCATTTGAATGGAAGCAGAAAAATCAGACACAGAATGGCGGAAGTTTGAAATAATCAAACCAATATTAAGAAAAATATGAATGTTTGAACTATGAGATCACTACAGTTATGTGAATCTAAAATTGGCAATAGTGATGAACAATTCTGCTGTAAGTCATGTACAAAAATATCACTTATTTCTGTATCTATGTAAGGCTTCCAAGTGGTACAATAAATCGGTGTATTCAATATCTTTAGCGCAGTACCCGGATGACAGATCAATATTGTTTTTGTATGGCTCTGTCATCCGAGAACTTCAACAGTCGATACAATATTGCTTGATTATACAATTTTGTTATTTTGATAGTCAGCCTGATATAGATAATAATAATATTGTATGGATTTGTTTTCATGTGATACATGAGTAAGAATATATTCCTCTCGTTATGACAATATATTCTTGGATCACACTCAAAGCCATCCAATATCATAATTATCTGTTTCTTGATAACTTACAAAACAAGTCCAGCCTATGAATACAACACTAATTGCCTGAAGCCATAAAAGAATGATGAAAACAGTTTTCTCAAGTTCTCTTAATGATGATAACATAATTGCACAGAATCGAACCAAGCTTACAAAGAATATTACAATTTACATGTGGCATATGCACACAAAAGTATGTACAAACTGGACGCTGAGAAAGAAAGAAAGAGCTGTCCCCAATGTGTGTGCAGGCATAGAACATGTTGCCCAATGTGTTTTTCACACTTCCAGCAAGTTTCTGTTATTTTGTTTACATTTGCGTATCCGGATATCCCACCTTCTAGATGATAAAGAATGCAGAGTTACTTCAAGCTATTTTCTTCTATTAAACACATGTCCAGAATAAGCATTTCAGAATAAAACTTCTCAGACACACAAGCATTCTCTCCAAGACAAGTCAAAAGAAATAAAAGAAACACTAACAAAAATTCAAGTGAACACACTTTTCTTTGTTAAACATCATTCAAAATCTCAACAATACTTCAAATAGAAGTGAAATTGTTAACAATAGCCAAAGGTAATGTATATATCTATGGACAGTAGAAATAGATCACCCTCATAACAAGCATTTCCAAAGAGATCCAGAAATTGGCAGATCAATCAGGAATCCTTAAATAATTTCTTATTTACAGTGCCACAGTGCACAGAGATAAAAATTGGTTAGTTGGATGACACATAATTATTTGCAATATAGGAGTCGACAATTCAACAAGACAAATATGTTTTGACAAATTAGGGCTTTATAGTGAGAAAGATGACTACAGCAATACCTTTTAGTTAAGGTATTGCAGAGTTTCTTACATCGACTTTCTTTAACCTCAATAGGGTTTTGATAGTTACTTTCGGTCTTCAACGTCGTAATATTACATTTCTCAATTTAGAGAAGTCTTTCAGGAAAGATAGATATGCAACAATGCATAACATCATAGTCTTTCTTTAAAAACATTTGTAAGTAGAGTAAATGTTTAATAAATACCATCTTTCAGAGATTTAAAGCTCTTCATAGCACTTATCTGAAAAAAGAGCGATGTGTTCAAAACATATATAATATATCCATATTCTATCAACTCAAATGTACATAAATAGTAATCAAGTCATCTCATAGGTATGTGTATCTGTATTTATCCTGTCTTTCTTTTCCCTACCCTTGTAATTGTTACTCAACAAGGAATGGGCATTAACCTTGCTATCACAAGCATACCAGTTTCCTTCATAAACTGTTGATGATGATGAATTATTTCATACCAAAGGGAATCTTACTAGTCATATACAAACTGAGGTCTGATGTATTTCAAATGGGATGACTTCATACTAGGATTATTGGGTAACACTCTTGATGGGTATTGTAGGGGGTGGGGGATCATGCTGTTGGTGGACGATATGCTAGCTTGCGAGACTTGAGAACAGACCACTTGTGCCTCTTAGTGTAGTAGGCAACACCAAGGATCATACTTAGAACCATCAGTGCCTGGAGGGGGAGACAAGCAAAGAGTGAATCAGTACAAGCAACAAAACACATACATGTATTAACCCTATCTTAACTGGGCTATTTCAGACCAGGTTTTTACTGGGGGGGGGTCAATTTGACCCCCCCCCCCTAAGATTTCAGCCGTTTCACCGCCGATCGCCGCGAAAATTTGCATGCATGTCAAGTGAAGTGTATAGAATACTATGGTAATTTCAAATTTTAGAAAAAATCACTCATTTGCATATTTATGGTAATTTATGCAAATAAGGTCATAAAATTCACATTTCTGCCCATAAACATAGATTATTCATATTTAAATATTCTTTTTCACTACATATATTTATTAGACCATTTGGAATAATAATATAACACAAAAAATTGGAATAGCTAGGTTATTCCTTATGTTATCTCTTGTATTTATAATTTCTTATGTATTTCATTGTTTTTTTAACTTATGTATTTTATTGTTTTTGTTGTTTTATTTCATTTATAACTACAATTCAACTATTTTGACCCCAAAACAAACATCTAAACTTTAAACAAGACTGAATAACCAATGTTTTATCTATTTTTAGGAAAAATGACTTTTACATACGTTTTGTACACAAATCACGAAAATGAGCGATTTTCGGGCTGACATGCAAAGACAAAAGGTCACGTGACCTTGTAACCGTAGGTCCGATTTTCGAAAAAATTGTTTTAAAAGATGCGTAAGACTCTAAAGTAAAAAGTCATGAAGGGAAAATGTTATATCTGCCGCGATTTCGGAGAAGTCGCGAAATTTCTACAGGGGGGGGTCAAATTGACCCCCCCCCCCAGTTAACATAGGGTTAAGGCTGTGCACAACAGTGTAATGAGGTACCGGAGTACACTCCCAGGCTTACAAGCGAATACTCGAATATTCGGACGCCATGTTTTTTTATAATTTTTTGGATTTTTTTTTTTTTGGATTTTGGATTTTTTTTTTGCCACCACCATACCACTGGAGCAGTATCCCAAGTCCATCGCCAAAAACGCATGCAATTTTACTTCGAGTTGCAGTTGAAGGCGTTGATTTTATAATAATAATAACAGTAAACAATGCTGTTTTAAAAACCAAAGATGGCAGAATAATCCATTTTTCTCCGAGTTCAAACAGAAATCCGGACATTTGGTCCCAGTTTCTGAGTGGTGAGTTTGACAGTGTTTGAGTTGGGAAACATTTTTACCGACGGTACCTTGCCAGGTAAGCGTTGGCCTGGATTTTTTTTTTTTTTTTTTTTTTTGCGGCCGAATATTCGAGTATGAGAAATCGTACTCGAGTAGTTGTCAACCGTGCGGGTACTCAAGCATTCGACTACTCGTCGCAGCCCTAACATGTATCTTATTTCCATTATTAGTTTATCTTTGTTGGTGTTGTATTTCAATTGATCAATAGTAAGTTAGTTTCATTATAGATCGATCACTTATGAATCAATCAATCTTCTAAACCTTAATAACTCAATTTTAAAGTTGATTATACCGAACAAATAAACAGACTCACACATCTCTATCTCTTTCTGTAGACATTCTGCACTTTAACATTGGGAATTACCACAAGTACAGGGTACATGTGGTGGTTATTTATCCATATGAGTATTTATAAATTTGCAGGGGGAATGTGCTTACTGCTGACTAATAAAAGTAAGCCAAATGTGGGTACCCTTTAACTTTGGGGGATGATAGTCATATGATGCAATTTATAGTGAAAGTAACATAAGACTGGAATTTCACAATCTTTAATGTCTGTAGATTCCATAAAATGTAATACACCACCTTCACTTTCAGAGGCATACCAGTAAAAGATCTCAAAATGATCTAATCAAGAAGAGAGAGTAACTTGTAATTGATAATCATACTTTGTGTAGCTTTGACATTCGTATAGATATTGAGAGAGTCACTAAACTTGTTAATTGACAGAGTACTATTCATGATGAGTAGATAACATTTAATCATGAAAGTAAATGACATACCTTGAGACCCATCCTCTTGCGTTCATCATGTTCTGGTTCTGAAGCCCAACGGAGGAAGGTACTTACATCTTTAGCAATCTGTCCCATAGTGGCTGGAGTGCCTGTATGCATCATAACATTCAATCTGTTAATCTTACTCTTAGCATAACACTCTTATTATTACAATAATACACGATCCCACATTCAGGCTTGATTCTTTTTCTGCCTGTGAACTGGGAATGAGTCACTTTCACATAAACAGCATATGATTAATTCAAACTTGGTTATGTTAGGGCATTTAAAAAGAAAATAAAGAGGAATTAAACACGGGTTTACCACCACAACCCTGTTAATGCAGAACCTCTCTGCTATCAATAACGAGGTCCTGTATAGAATGAATATGCACAGATTGCATTGGTAGGCACAAGTTTGAGGTTTGCCTTCTATTTTGATAGCCTACATACAGTTGAGACTTCAATAAATTAGTCTGATAACTGACTTACTGAGAAAGGTTACATTCAAACTTAATACTGAATGAAGATGACAAAGTTCAATTTTGAGGCCCATTTTTTTTACATCTTCTATGAGAATGTTTAGAAAATGTTTAGAGGCCAAGGTGTATCGCATTCACGACTAATAAAATATTGATACTTCATGTTTTCTATAGCCAAACGTTAAACATAATTCCTTAATGAGTCAATAATATGAGCAAAGAAGGAGATTCTTATCTCTAAGCGACTTACCGTCTTCATATTCAATGATTTCATTGTAGATAGGAGGAGCCATGCCAATAGCTTGTCCAGGGAAGTATGGATTGTAATAAAGATCACCCTTGACCTCTACACCAGCAGGAGGTTCACAGTATCCAGTCAGTAGAGCAAAGATGTAGTTCTCATTACCATGGCGAGCAAGGGCGATGTAGCTCATGTCAGGTGGGAGTGCACCTGTAAGAGGAGAGGAGGAGAGCAATGTCATATAAGAACTTGCCTAATACTCAATACAAGTGATTAAATGATATTAGTTAGCATGTGGATATTCCACTGATGAAGATTATGAGCACAATAAAAACAGTTTTGGTTTTAAAACTACAGGAATACAACTGGGGGGCGTTTCACAAAACTTGTTATCACAAATCAGTGACAAATGACAGTTTTTGTTATAAGCTACTGAAATCCTCGCTTCTGATTGGTTATCAGCAGATTTGTCACTGACTTTTGTCATTTGTCATTGAAAAAAGGCTTTGTGAAACGGGTCCCTGGACCATGTCAATCATGTCTAATATCGATCTAAACAAATAGCAGGGTAGTACAACACTAAAAGGGCCATCTCATTATCATTTCAATTTTTAAACGTGCCCTTAAAAAATTATTTATTGTTCCTGTTCTTACATCTCAAGTACAATGCATGCTCTCAATGAACTTCTTCACTTCTCCACAGAGCCTTGAGCATATAAGTTGCTTCCAATTTGAATGATATTGATATGATACTTATGATAATTATAATCCCCATGCAAGCAGGAACCTAGCAGGAGCCAAGCAGGAGCCTACAAGAGCATAATTGATGTGTAGTAAGTATCTTACCTTGATTGGCAGCCCTTGCAGCCTCATCATTGGCATATGGCTTGGGGAAATAATCTGCCAGTTTGCCTGGTCTCTCAAACATCTCTCCTTCTTCATCAGGTCCATCTGGAATTTGGAACTGAATACAAAGAAAGAAATTATGAATGCGGTCTAATAAATCTCCAGGGCTCATATTCATAAAGCCTAGTTGTCAGCTAAAAATGTACTATAGCCTTTGTAATTAGTTGACACAGGCTTAATAATGAATATGGACCCTGATGTATAACCCATCTTGCATTTCTCACATCTGAAAACAAATATATCCATAGATATCGCTTAGCATTACTATCCAGAGGGTTCCAGAGGGTTGCTGAGAATTGCTGAGGCCGTGAGAGAAAATAAATCTTAAGACACAAATAGCAGATGGCGAAGAATCAACAATTATACAAAATGAAATACCTAAACATTGATTTCAATCAAACTAAATGATCAGCAGATAAAGTTACCATCACAAATTAGTTACAAGTAATGTCCTTCAATAAATCATCATAAATCCGTACCCTGTTTGTGAACAATGAAAAGACAACATACACTAACCACAGCTGAGAAAACAAAGTCAGTCAGGCTAGTTGAGAAATATCAAAATATTCCAACTAACCTAAGTAACATTCCTCCCTCCACATAATGAATTCTTTTCCAGTAATTGACCATGCTATATCATTATTTCAAGCTAATCACATACATCAAATAGTCCTTGCCAGACAATAATAGCTACGACCAAACTCACCTCCTCAGCTAATGTTTTGGCCTCTTCTTCAGTATGTGTTACTCCTATAAGGTTACGGAAAGCCAGATACTGCATACTGTGACATGCTGAGCACACTTCTTTGTACACCTGATATCCTCTTCGCAAACTGAGCAGTGGATGGAAAATAGCATCATCTCATTAAATTGTACTTTACAACAGATCTATATAAACAGTAGGTTTACGGTTGCACCATGTGAGAGAGGGGGAAGATCTATATAACACCAAGTGTTGCCTCTAATGGATGGTATTACACAAATAAATTGTCCTAAAGATATGTAATAAGGTCATGCACATCACAATAATTCAGCTATGATAGCAGAGCCACTACCCGAGTAAGCTCAAATGAACAAAATCATCTAAATGGACTTATTCTGACACAAACAAACAAACAAATTAAGGTAAAAATTCCTATGACAACACTTTTATTTCCCTTGTCAGCACCCTTGTCTGAAAGAATATGACTTTGGTACCCATATATACTTCTCAGAAGTCACATACTACCAACCTGGCATGGTCAAATGTGCTGAAGACTCCACTGTGAGGCCATTGCAGATTGGGCGGATGAATTTCATACTCCTCTGCACTGACTGATATATGAAGGGCAGACACCAGGCCTGCACTACCTGCTGCTAATGCACCAAAGGTTACTAGAGCCTGGAATGGAGAGAGGAAAAAAAGGATATACAGCTAAATCACAAGGATGGAGATTAGAAGGAAATAATCCAAGTGAGCCTGTCAGAAGTATCAGTACTATCTGGGTACCTACTCAGAATAAGGTAGTATCACAGAGAATGCCAATTAAACAAGTAAACAAAAGAACACAAATTTCTGAATTCCCCTAAAATGTTTTATACATGTTAATGCATAAATTCATAGATGAACATATAAACCTATCAAAGTGGGCACCCGGCAACTCCTCTCAAAGAGAACGAGAGAGAGAAAAGGAATGTTGAAAACAAACCTTGAATTGGACCTACTAAAGGTAATTTACTTGGAGAAAAAATTCTACTCACTCTTTTTTGAAAGCCAATGGACATGTATAATGCAGGTATAAAGTATAAAATACATACTGACATGCAACAGCAACATTATTAGCAAGACAATCAACAGACAGAGAATGAGATAAGGGGGAAATGGAAAACAGAAAAGTAAAATACAAGCAACGAAGAAGAACAAGATATACATGTACTGAAGTTTTGTTCTATCAACAATAGCAACTTCTTATGAAGTCTGAAATACTTACAGCCTTTTTCGTCCTAGACATGTGTGCAAATCCACTCAGCTTTGCCTGCAACAAAAAAGAGAAATAACTCATTCATCTATAAGATCAAATAATTATTCTGGGGAGTGTTTCACAAAGACTAAGATCAACTTTAAGTTGGACTTACATGTACATGTACATTTCAATATTTTTAGGAATTCAGTATCTGATTTGATTCATGATTTCTTACATTATACAAGAGCTAAAACAACAACAAAATGTTTTTTTAAGACAAGAGTTTCTGCATCCAGATCAGTCAATAGCAAATGGAACTCAAATTTGTAGACTACAAAATGGCGAAATCATAAAATAGGGTCCTAGAAGTAGAATAAGGGATTTTAGCTAATTCAAACATTGTGAAAAGGCGTGTGCGCAGGGAGTTCAATAAATTCAGCAAGTTCCAAGCATGCGCCTTCGTAAACTACTACTAATCGCAATTATCATAAAGTTAGTATCAAATTGGGAACACAAAAAATAAATGTTTACGTGTCTGCCCCCGTGTCTTTGCATTTCAGCCGGAACTAACATCGCAAACACTCGAAGAGGTCAGCGTTTTTGTCATGTAAATCACACCTTTACTAATTTATCATCAGGAACACATGGAAGGTAAGCCAATCACTATCACTCCCGTACTGCCGTAGCAAAATCTTACATTTCATATTTATTTTTAGACCGATTTCAAAGTGCTTTTTTTATAAGAAGAAAGAAGAGTTTACTAGCGTACTCCAAAGCCACTGAGCAATGTTTGATGGGTTCCGGGAGGGGTTATTTTCAGGCGCATTTAGGTTTTGTTTTACCTGCATCTCCACACCGAGTGCCAGTTAAGTTTTATGACTTTTTTTAGTTACAGCGCGCTCGCCGATCTGAAATCAAATTTTTAGATCGCGATATCTCTGGAATCCTTCGACGATAAATTTTCTAGTTGAACCAATTTGTAGTAAAAATCTTTGACGTCCATTTGGTAATTATTAAAATAGAGTCTATAATAAATTTGTGTAGAATTTGAGAAATCATAGACTGATCTAGATCTAGACAGATCAAATTTAGACCAACATTTTCTAAAATTTTCAAAATCTCTGCGAAATTTGGTCACCCCATCATCTGATCATTCATACTAAGTTGTAGAAGTAAGGTGATTGATGAAATACCATAAACATCATAGATCTAATGTCCTTTAACGTGATATGAGGGGTTCTGTCTATCGCGTGAAACTGAAAGAAACATTAGTCCTCCTCGCTTGGTTCCTTACGGAACGTTGAGGAGTATACAAGAAGAAGAAGCCTAGATTTATTTGCCACAAATCAGAGAGACCAAGCCCAGCCGCGCCGATCCGACGGCCGACCCGGTACCCGTAAGAAATCTCATACACACGTACATTTCCTATAGAATTCTACATAGGGTCTACATGCTACACGGCCCTGTTTATTCTTTGTGTCATGTCAAGGCCTGAGATAAACTGCTTAAATCAATAACGATTTCATAAATAATGGTAACACATATTGACAGAATCGAATGGCTTCTATCTGCCAAAAACTGTAAATTTCTACCAACCTTGGGGCATAGAATCCCCGAATTCACACGTAAAAGTCCAGACGTTTTCCGTAAAATCGCAGCCATGATTCCTGTAGATTTTCGTAACCGAGCCGGTGTTTACCGTAATAGCATATCATGGATCTGTGGTTGAGGTCGACGGGATTCGTTACCAAACAGAAATAATACAAAAATAATGTATAAAATACAATTTATTTCATGTAAACCCCCAAAAAGTTATACCTATATTCGCAGATTTCTTTTAGTAATTTAAGTGAATTTCTTAATTGTTCATTTTAATTTAAAGAAGAATTTCGAATTTTCCCGAATTTATTAGCATTATGGGTAATATACAAATACATGCAATAAGATAGAGGTAACAAAGTTAGATAATGCACGTATTTCGAGATGGCGCTATATAGTTGCCGCATCCCGATATCAGAGATCTCTATGATTTGCCTCTTCTTCTTCTTCCGTCTGTCTGCCTCCTTCTTGCAAACTGTGTGCGTGTGTGTGTGTGTGTGTGTGTGTTAACCGCAATTCACGTCCATTCGAGTGCTCTGTTTACATTAAAATACAGTTTGTTTACATTAAAATACAGTTTATTTACAAATATTTACAAGCTTATGTATAGTTAATGATCTCTGATGATGGTAGTAATAATGATAAAAATAATAATAATAAAAGATAATAATAATACTATTGTCAAATTCTACTCAATCGAATATTTTCAATAGTGTTGTAAGTCCATTTATTTATTCTATTTTCTTATATCCAGGCACGTAGTCATGGGGGGGGGGGGGAGGGGGGCACATGCCCCCCAAAAATTTCCAAGATTGGTTGAACTTTTTTAGAGCACTTTATCTTTTGTTGACCTCGATCGATTACATGTATGTGCCCCCCCCCCCCCCCCCCTGCCAAACATCAAACTCTGGCTACGTGCCTGCTTATATCATTCCACTATGTATAAACGATTTATATCCGTGTTTCCATATAAATATGTCATTGCACATTTGCTACTGGTATTATATATTTGTGTATATTATACAAATATACACTGCCTTGAGAATTTCTGGTTAAAACTATGCGCAAGAGGTGACTCCAATAGTACTATAATTTGCTGAGGGGCACAGCCCCGAAGCAAATGGTACTTTTGGAGTCACTGAGGCCTATAGTTTAACCAGTACCTCGAATAGAAGGCATGGTTTATTTGTTTTATATCCTGCATCAAAAATTTATTATGAAAACAATTTAAAACAAATTAAAAAACATTTTTGGGAAAAAAAAATTGAGAACAAAAAAAAATGTCAATTTTTATCTAAAAAGATAAGATTTGAAGAAAAAAAATTGATTCAATTAAAAAAAAATATATATATATAAAAAAAATCCAAATAGTAAACCAAAATAGTACTCTCATATAGTACTTTCTAAAAATAGGTCAAATATTTCTGGTCATGTGACGAGCTCTCAACCAATCAAAATTTGTTGGCTTTTGATTGGTAGCCCTTTGAAGATTGACGATTATAGAAGAAGAAGAAGAAGAGCTTGCATTTATAGTATCTCCTCAAGTAACATATAACAGGTCTTATCAATTCTTTCATTATGAGATTATGCTTAAAACTCCATCAAGATTGATGATTTCATTTAGATAATAAGATCTAATCGGTAGAAATGCAAGTTCATAAATGTTTGCTCGCTTGCAACTGGATCTCCAAACAATCACACACAACTATAAAGCATTGTGCTGAAGCATCTTTAATCACTTGTCTGATATTCCTTTAATAAATTGTTTCTTTATTCTTTATGAAGCAAAGATGCAAGTAGCTTATGTAAATTATAATCAGCTGCAATACTTGTCAGTAATTCACCATTGCATATTACATCAGTGAATTTGTTTCAGTAATAAACCCTCTCTCTCTCTCTCTCTCTCACTCATCCAGTTCATCAATCCCTTTTCTTCTGTTTTTCTTTTTTTGGGGGGGGTATCACTTATTCAATCTTGTACAAACATTAATTAGGTCAATATACAATATTGCCCATCTGGTTTAAAATAATGATTACATTTTACAAAGCCTTTCTCCCCCTTCTCTCTCGCTCTCTCTCATTCATCAATCTCTTTTTTTGGTAACACTTCTCCATTCTTGTACAAACATTAAAGGTAATACAAAGTTTTGGGAAATTTTGAAAATTAGATGGATAGTGATTCTTTACAATTTTGAGATATTTGGATGCCCCTGTGGATGTATTATAAGCAATACAAAATTTAGCCCCTAAAACACTTACCGATGCTCCCGGTAAATGTTGACAAATTTCAAATAGCGCATACGGTAGCTGCGACCATGAAAATCTCAGAATATGTAGTTGTGATATATAATTTCCAAATGGGAATAGCAAATCGGTTGATTTTTTGTCAAGAAACATTGTTTTATATCTTAATTAATATATTGACCTTGAGAGGGAGCCATACAACATAAAGAGTTTATCATGAATTTTAAAACTTAAAACTTGATTTCAACTGGGACAACAATCACTGAATATTGTAGGATTGCATATGCTTCCAATATGTTCATTTGAACCAAATTCATGACCCCTTACCAAAACTTTGTATTACCTTTGAGTCAATATCTAACATTGCCCATCTGGCTTAAAATAATGATTACATTTTTAACTTTAATACACTTTTTTTTTTACATCCTCCATGGAAAATCCTGTTTTTTTAAAGGGTTCTAGATGATGTGAAAAATCAATAGAAAACATATGCAGTTACATTTTCAAAATACATTTATTCATCATTCTTTTTAAAATATCTCTGTACATGTATAGCATACATCAACATAAAAATATACATGGCACTCAATTAGATACAAATATGTGTATAAATTATCATTTTCTTTTGATATTTGGTAATGGAATATCATAAATACTATTTACACTTTCGGTACAGAAATATAACTTTATGGTAATAGTGGATGGACGGATATACAGTGGAATTTCTTGCATAAATTAAAGGTGTTGCACCTATATGGACGGTGAATAAATGTAACCATCTACGATGAAAACTATTATTACAAATATATTTATTCATCTATAGAAATATCACTGTAGTCGGCGAGGAAGACACTTCCACACTAGCAAGGTTTCAATACAACACTAAATTATGACAGTTGTCAGTTTTTATTATAAATCCTTTAATAACATAATATATGATTTTTCTTTTTTTATATAAATTTGGTTATCAATATGATGAAAAAATGAAGATGAAATTGGTCCGGTTCACAGAGCACAATTATATCCGAAATAAAAAAAAGGTCAAAGACTTTGTTCAAATTGGTATTTGTCTATGAATGTTCATGCTAAAATTTACTCAATCAATGAGAGCCGTACATATTCACTAAACCCTTATAATACTTTCGGCAGTTTTGGCCATCTAAGTTCTTTGCTATTTATTCTTTACATAGAAAAGCTTGTTCTCCTGGGAGGCTCGTGAATTTGCTCTGTTCATATGATGAAAGACTGTTTTATCCTACACAAATCATGAAAACATGAAGCAACTAAAAACATTTTGCATGCCTTTACAAGGCTCATCGGCCCACGGTTTTGCACACATCACTGCAAAATTTATGTTACATTATTTTAGTTGCAGGACTAGATCTCCCTTAAGTAGGCTTCAACCTTGATTACAATCTTGTTTAATCCATTTGAGAGAGAATGATGTAATCAATTATTATATACTGAATACAATATTGCTGTATGCTTTACAGTGGAAATGAAATATTAGTCTGATATTCTTCTTCTCTCTTATTTTTAACATTACTAAATCCTCTTACCAAAAACTAGTTGGCAAATTAAACAGGCAAACAAACAAATTATATTGTACCATTACAAAAAGAGTTGCGATTGATTCTAATCAATTGCAAATATAGACAGGCTCAAGATAATAGTATACTGACCAATACCAAACTGTACAGCATACCGGTACACCCATTTCATTTTCATTCTTTTATTTTGATGCCCAAGTAAACCATGTTGAGGTATTTATATGTTGCTTTTGTTCCTTTATTTGAGAATTACATTAATTGTATTTCTCAAGTGGAAGGATGTTATTTGCAAGTATGACTAAAATGAGTATTGATCTGAAATTCTCATGCTGATGATAATAATCAATGATTTACATGAATATTTCTGCAATCATCACTTAAAATTTGATGTCATAAAACTGTCCATCTTAAAGTACTGAGTACTGACCAGACACCAGCTTCAAATCGTCATTGTTATAATACATCTGGACTTGAGCAAAACTCCATAAATAAGTACAGCTGCAGAAAGCAAAACTCCCAGACCATTTGTCCTCTCCTTCATCTATAGTTTTCAGGCTGAACCACAGATTGACCAGGTACAAAGTACTTCTGTGATGTCTTGAGAGTGAGTAGGATAGGTTGATGAAGCTCATCATACACATCAATAGGTGATGGGAAGGGGTTCAATACATAGGTCTTCAAAGGGAAGTCAATCTTAGAAGTGAAGGTGTAGAGACCATCCGCCTCCATCTTCTTACGTAGCTGATGAGGCAGGGGTGGTAGACGTAATTCTGTGTGATAAGCACAAAGAGATTGGTTAATTTTAAGTGATCAACAAAACAAACTTATATGATTGCAATATTGCCTGCAAGGATCCAGAAGGGCATAATAAACTCTTACATAGAGTCAGTCCTACTAAAGCTCTGTGGGATACTGGTCCTCATGCAACCACAGCACATTGAGAGAGATAGTTGCGACACATCACACATACACGACCAAAGGTCAATGCATGGAGCTCCTGATAGTGTCCGCCTACATACAATCTGTATGCAAGGCAACTATTTGGAGCTCCGTGTATTGACTTCTCATCATGTACCTGTGCGTGTGTC
This sequence comes from Strongylocentrotus droebachiensis, assembly GCA_035222895.1. Classification (NCBI taxonomy): domain Eukaryota; kingdom Metazoa; phylum Echinodermata; class Echinoidea; order Camarodonta; family Strongylocentrotidae; genus Strongylocentrotus; species Strongylocentrotus droebachiensis. The sequence goes on from JAVYIG010004428.1 coordinate 85,306, forward strand.
AAAATTATCTCTCTCAATACGCTATGTCCTGAACTAATTAAAGAAAAATTCAATTTGATATATCGTTCCTTACTCATTATAATGGAGGGGGATTTGTTAGTTTGAGACTACAAGTAGTACTTTTGACAGTAGTTATTGCAATTAAGTGCTGTTATGTAAAGGATTATGAAGATTAATTTGGATATAAAGCCAAGTCTGGCTGTATGTAGCGATACGTTCATGTATACATGTAATGTGCGACTGTGTAGGAATTTACGTAGAACGGTAAAACCATTTATGAAACATTGGATAAGATGAAGAGTAATGACTGATATATATGACTTATGACTGTATGAGACAGGTTTCATTTATCATAGTTATGAAAGTACTTGTATTAGGGTAATTTAGGACAAAGATAAACGAAGTTTACAAGGAAGGTCTGGAAGGATTTGCACTTTCTACTTACATAGAAAGGCATATGTGGGGCAATGAAAAGTCATTATTCTTTCGTTATTGGAGTTGATTCAATTTAGCTAGGCTGTCAAGTTACAAGGAGCCATAGAAGCCTTATGAATTGTATGACATAATGATTATAACGATTGGCAAGGGTTTATAGCCAAGATTATTTTGCGTAGATGATTCTGTGATCGATCGAAACTGTAATCGATATAAATGCTCATTTCCTTATTTGGTAACGTATTGAAGCATTTCAGTTGTGGTTAGATTCATTTGCATATGTACTTATTATGCTTGCAATTTTGTCTTTGTCATACAGTTTTCACGGAGTTAATGGATGGATACGGAGACGTAAAATAAAGATTGACCACTCCCGTCGAAGCTTGTGTCTGACTGAATTATTTGGGTTTTCGCAACTCTACCACAGTTACAGTGAAAACTCTCCCACAGTGAATCCCTACCAGAAGATTCCTGGTTTCTGCCGAGACTGGGAAGCTACAGAGACACCTGTTAATCATGACTGAAGAACAAGCTGCTCAGCAGAAGCGACAGTCAGTCCCTACAGAAAGGAGCATCGAATACCAGCTCGATCTGAAGACTAAGAACTTCAGAAGCAGTGTGACCTCCTGGCGACGTAAGGCCAACAAGCTAAGAGCTGCCCTAATAGATGATGTTGGTTTTTCTGACGTCAAGGCTCTTCGAGATGGGTTACAAGTTCTGATGGACACTGTCATCAATGGGCAAGAGAACCTCGCTGAGTTACGATTGTCCTCCGAGATAGCTGATGATAGTGGGGACAAATTAGAGGAAGTTGAGAGAGAACACAGTTCAATCATGAAAAGCACTCTTGACAGGATGATTGTTCTAAAGGAAGATGAAAAGAGCGATGATGCATCTTTGAGGCAAGCAGTCACTTTCGATGAACCATCACCTGTTTATCCACCATCACCTGTTGATCCACCATCACCTGTTGATCCACCTGTTCATGAGACTTCACCCATTGACCCTTTGAGTCTCTTTGCAGAACAGTTGAGAGCCTCAAGATTGCCTCTACCTGAACCGACTTCATTTGATGGCAATCCCCTCATGTATCCAGGTTGGAAACACGCATTCAACATCTTAATTGATCGAAGTGGCATCACGCCTATGGACAGGTTCTTTTACCTTGAGAAGTATCTGAAGGGTCAACCCCTGGAGCTAGTAAGAGGATATGCTCTGATCGACGACGAAACAGCATATCATGATGCCAGAAAGGCTTTGGAAGAACGGTACGGCAATTCCTTTGTCATCGCTAAAGCCTTTCGAGATAAGATGGAGAGATGGCCTCGAATAGCCACAAAGGATGCGCCAGGTTTGAGGAAGTTCTCTGATTTTTTGCGGCAGTGTGTTACAGCAATGGACAAAATTCAGAACCTTCATCATCTGAATGACGACGGTGAAATTCGTAAGATCCTGACCAAGTTACCTGAATGGTTAGTTGTACGCTGGTCCAGGAAGGCTTATCAATGGGCAGACAGCAATGGCAGCTTTCCTCCTTTCAAGCTCTTTGCACGTTTCATCGAGGAGGAGTCAAAGATTGCTTGTTGTCCCATCACCTCTGTTTATGGATTGAGGGAATCAAGATACGAGAGAGGAAAGGCAGTAGCATCAGAAGTCAGAACATTAGCAACTGATGCCACTAGCAGTAGGAATCAGAAAGGAATGGGTGATAGAAAGCAGCAATGGACTGTATCCTGCTTGGTCTGCAAGAAGCCACACTCCTTGGAAGAGTGCCCTACCTTTTCAGCATGGGAGATGGCAGAGAAGAAGAAATTTATCGTTGAAAGGGGCTTGTGCTATGGGTGTCTAAAGGTTGGTCATCGATCAAACGAGTGCAAGAAGAGAAGCACTTGTAAGGAGTGTAAAAGGAGACACCCAACAGCACTCCATGTTAAAGACTGGGTGAGGGTTAACGCTCAACCTTCAAATCAAGATACAACCCAAGATGAAGTGAGGTCATCAAGCTCACACATTGCAAGGAAAAGTAATGGACAAGAAACACTCAAAAGCTCGATGATTGTTCCTGTATGGTTGTCACATAAGGACAGTGTTGGTGAAACTTTGACATACGCCCTGCTGGATACTCAGTCAGATACAACTTTCCTACTCACATCCATCAAGGACGAAATGGGGCTACATGGGACTAAGGTCAACTTACAGCTATCCACGCTATCCATGAAGGACCAACGGATAAACAGTGAACGTGTGTATGGACTGCGTGTACGCGCACATGATGGCAAGGACAAATTAATTTTACCACCGACTTACACACGTGACATCATGCCGGCTGACCGGACACATGTACCAACTCCAGAGACTGCTAAGTCCATTCCTCACCTGCGTGATCTTAGCAGCAAGCTCATTCCACTACAAGATTGTGACATAGGCCTATTGATTGGTTATGACTGTGCGAGAGCCTTGTTGCCGAGAGATGTGATTCCTGCACCATTCAACAATGGACCATATGGCATACGAACCGACCTTGGATGGAGTATTGTAGGAACAATACGTAGTGACTACAACCGCAAGAATGACGACCGTATTGGCATCAGTCACCGGTTGATGACAAGAGAAATTCCAGAGACATTGGTGATAGACAGAAAGGAAGTCTTCCTTTCTGAAAGGGTGACAACCAAGGAAGAGATAACACCCTTACTAGTGAAGAGTATAATGGAAGCTGACTTCACTGACACAAGTGTAGAAGGGACAGCTTTCTCCCAGAATGACATCAAATTCCTTGACATCATGAATAAAGGAATACACATGAGTGATGGTCACTATGAGATGCCGCTTCCTTTTAAGGATGAAAGACCTCAACTCCCGAACAACAAAGCCCAAGCATGGTCGAGACTTGTACATCTGGAGAAGAAGTTCAGACACAACATTGAATACCAAAAGAAGTATACAGAAGTGATGGAGACGCTTATCAACAAAGGATATGCCGAGACTGCTCCAATGACTGATAATGTGGGTGCTACCTGGTACATACCACATCATGGTGTAGTGCAACCCAACAAGTTAAGAGTTGTGTTTGACGGCAGTGCACAATACAGAAATCATTCTTTGAACAGTCATCTACTCACTGGGCCGGACCTCACAAACAAGCTCACAGGAGTGCTATGTCGATTTCGACTTGAGAATATTGCATTCATATGCGATATACAAGAAATGTTTCATCAGTTCAAGGTGAACGAAGAAGATAGAGACTTTCTAAGATTCCTGTGGTGGAAAGGTGGAAACCTTGAAGAGGATCCAAGTGCATACCGCATGACAGTGCATCTCTTTGGAGCTGGGTCATCACCTGGGTGTGCTAACTTTGGGCTGCGACAACTAGCGACAGATAATGCCGCTGAATTTGGAGAGGACGTCAAGAATTTCATTCATGGAGACTTCTACGTTGATGATGGACTCAAGTCGATGTCTACAGCTCAAGAAGTGATACAATTGATCACCAGAACCAAGTTGCTGTGTGAAAAGGGTGGCTTACACATGCACAAGTTTGTATCCAACGACAGAGATGTGCTGAATTCTGTACCAGAGAAAGACAGAGCCAAGAATGTGAGAGAAATCAACATTCAAAGTGACGACTTACCCATTGAGAGGGCTCTTGGTGTCCAGTGGTGCGTTGAGTCAGACACATTCAATTTCAGACTCACCCTTCAAGATAAACCTCTCACCCGTCGAGGAGTGTTGTCTACAGTAATGTCCATATATGACCCATTGGGTCTGATAGCTCCAGTCGTCTTGACAGGCAAACGAATTCTACAGGAGCTATGCAGCTCATCAATGGACTGGGATGACCCTCTTCCTGACCATTTGAGGGAACGATGGGATAGATGGAGAACTGACTTGCTTATACTCCCCACCATATCAATCAACAGATGCTACAAACCAACTGAATTTGGAGAGGTGAAGTCAGTAGAATATCATCATTTTGCTGATGCAAGTACCAGTGGATATGGACAGTGTACTTATCTGAGAGTCACTAATGCTGAAGGACGAGTTCATTGCTCCCTCGTCATTGGAAAGGCTAGAGTAGCACCGCTGAAACTGGTAACAATTCCCCGTTTAGAATTGACAGCAGCAGTCATTGCTGTTAAGGTCAAAACCTTCTTGGATGCAGAACTACGACTTGATGAGGCTACGCATACATTCTGGACTGACAGCAATGTAGTTCTTGGGTATATCAAGAACTCAGAGAAACGTTTCCATGTCTTTGTGGCAAACAGAGTTCAACAAATTCGACGTCACTCCTCTGCAACACAATGGAGACATGTGGAATCGAAGGAGAATCCTGCTGATGAAGGCTCGAGAGGTCTGCTTGTACCCCAGTTAAGAGATTCCAAGTGGCTACACGGTCCTGAGTTTCTGTGGAAGGAGACGTTTTCCAATAAGTCCAATGAAGGAGAGATGTTCGACATAGAAGATGACGATCCTGAGTTGAAGAAATCTCAGGTTCATACTTCTCAGACCAGTACGCATAGCCTTGAGTCCAGTAGACTGAATCGATTTTCGACTTGGAACAAGGCTAAGAGAGCAGTTGCTAATTGTTTGCTATTCATCTCTTGCCTGAGACAACGTTGCCATAAGAAACGTACCAGAAGCCAGAGCAAACTTTCTAAGGAGAAGAGCATCAATCTGGAATACCTGCAGAAGGCCGAAATAGAGATAGTAAGAATGGTACAGAGGGAAGCCTTTCCAGATGAAATCCAGACCCTAACTGCCATTCAGAGAGGAAATGACTTGACTAACAGAAAGAAAACTCGTCAAATGAAAAGAAGCAGTCGACTCCATCAGCTCGACCCCTTCTTAGATGACCGAGGAATCCTGCAAATTGGAGGACGCATTCGTAAATGCGATGAGCCATATGAGATGAAGCATCCAGTAATCCTTCCTCGGAAACATCACATGACTGAACTCATAATACGTCATTGTCATGAGCAGACTGCGCACCAAGGAAGGGGTATGACACTTAACCAGATCAGGCAAAATGGATTCTGGTTAATTGGAGGTAGCAGTAGAGTGTCAAAGTATATACGTTCATGTGTCATCTGCAATAGACTGCGCCGTCCTACTTTGACTCAGAAGATGTCCGATCTACCCACTGACAGACTCACACCAGAATCACCATTCACATTCTCCGGAATGGATTGTTTTGGACCTTGGTTGATAAAGGAGGGTAGGAAGGAATTAAAGAGATATGGACTTTTATTTACATGCATGGCATCCAGAGCTGTGCATATTGAAACCCTCAACAGCATGAACACAGACTCATTCATCCAGGCATATCGACGCTTCGTAGCCATTAGAGGTCCAGTACGCCAACTGAGATGCGACAGAGGCACAAACTTTGTAGGAGCTGCATCTGAATTTCAAAGAGCCTGGAAGGAAATGGACCATGCCAAGGTCCAAAACATTCTACTGAATGATGGATGTGACTATGTTGAGTTCAAATTCAACGTTCCCTCCGCAAGCCATATGGGGGGAGCGTGGGAAAGACTGATCAGATCCGTTCGCACTGTGCTGGATACGTTGCTGCATCATTCTGGAAGACAACTAGATGACGAGTCTCTACGCACCCTGATGTATGAAGCAGCTGCAATTGTCAACAGCAGACCACTGACAACGGACAATCTGAGTGACCCTATGTATCCTGTACCGCTGACTCCGAATCATCTCTTAACTATGAAGACTTGCATCATTCTTCCTCCCCCGGGATGCTTCCAGCGAGTTGACCTGTATTCCAGGAGACGATGGAGAAGGGTTCAACATCTACTCAATGAATTCTGGAGCCGTTGGAGGAAAGAGTTCCTTCACAACCTGCAAACGAGACAGAAATGGACTGCTCCACAACGAAATCTGAGAGTCGGAGACGTGGTCGTTGTTAAGGATAACAATGCTCCTAGAAACGCATGGCCACTGGGTAGGATCGCTGAAACTTATCCCTCGGATGATAAGCATGTTCGTAAGGTTAAGATCGCAATGGGTGAACAGAAACTGAATGCAGTAGGAAAGCGAACTACCCCATGTTCTTACCTTGAGCGTCCGATTCATAAACTAATATTACTTGTCCCACAGGAAGACCAGGAGTAATTCCCGGACAAGGAGCCATAGCGTATCTTTGTGAAGATTATTTTAATTTCAATCGTCTTAAAAGAAATTTAGGACCTAAAGTCATGTTTGTATCACATATGGACGAAGATGACATTGATTCATTGAAATGTGATCCATGATCTCCCAAATTTATTTGAAATGGACCAAATGAAGGTCTGAACTCAGAGACTAGAGACTCACATTTTCTTTGGGTCTGAACTCAGAGACTAGAAACTCACGTTTTTCTTCGGGTCTGAACTTAAAGACTAATTACTCGTACATTTGAGACTGAATTGAGAGACTAGTACTTTTCCTTTTATCTGGGTCTTAATTTAAAGACTAGTTTTTTTTTGGTGCGATTTGTGTATGACAACCAAATTTAAGCTATGCGCAATGTTGGGCCTGACTTTTAAAATAGTCCATTTGCATGAAGGGTCTGTAGGAAAGACTAAGACTAATTTATGCATGATATTATTTTTTGTCTGGTTTTGAATTAACTGGAAATTGTGTGTTTCAATTTAGGCTTGACAAGAAGTCTGAAAGTTAAGACTAGAAATGTATTGCTTTGAAGAAAACCTTAGCATGATTCTGATTTCAGAATCAATTTGGAATGCAGGGTTGCGCAATTCAACCATTAATTATTTGTCATGGTTTAGAATGGTAAATTCATCTGCACACTGAAGAAGTAGAATTTCTGGATAGTTTGCATTCAGTGAGTTTGTCATACCCGTTCAAGTCAACGGCAAATTATTTATGCAGGTTGATGCTAAATTTTGAGTATTTCAATTTGATTTGAAAGGAGTATAGTGTCCAGAAATCAGAAGAATTCAAGTGTTTTTTTTTGGTGTTTTTTTTGGCCTATGAAATTGACAATTGGTCAATAAGTTGTTTTTGTCATTTTCAAGTTTCACTTGTGTGTATAAGGAAGTCATAGTTTTTTCATGACTACAGGGCAATCAGTGAATTTACACCAGTTCGGATCTCGAAGAAATTGTAAATGTGCTTGTACTCGTTTAAAACGGTTTGATAGGAATTTAATACATACCGGTACATGTTATTTCTTGATAATTGGTAACATAGATTACATTTCTATCTGATGTTCCAGACCAGTGGTCAGAACCTTGTTATTTTACTCAAATGTGAAAAATTACTTGTTGAATGATATTCCACATATTAATTTGCATACTTTGGCTTGATGTAATATCATGCATGTATATAATGTGAAGTACGTACTGTACAACCTTTTTGATCTCTGTGGAGTTATCGGTTAATAACTGACAAAGAAATACCATTAGAGGGTAAATTAGTTTCAGTTTTTCAACTGATTTAAAGGAGCCATGTAGATGACGTTGACTTGCTCAGAAATTTGTCGCCCTCTAGTGTCAGCTGATAATTTGGTTCGATGGAGCAAGCTGGGTTTTGTTTGTTACCGAATGTTTGATTTGTCACAAATCGTATTCTGAGGGATATTCAGTTCACAATTAAGGGCACAGAGGTCAGTATATTTATATATTTGATGTTTGCTTGCAATTAAGTGCTGTTATGTAAAGGATTATGAAGATTAATTTGGATATAAAGCCAAGTCTGGCTGTATGTAGCGATACGTTCATGTATACATGTAATGTGCGACTGTGTAGGAATTTACGTAGAACGGTAAAACCATTTATGAAACATTGGATAAGATGAAGAGTAATGACTGATATATATGACTTATGACTGTATGAGACAGGTTTCATTTATCATAGTTATGAAAGTACTTGTATTAGGGTAATTTAGGACAAAGATAAACGAAGTTTACAAGGAAGGTCTGGAAGGATTTGCACTTTCTACTTACATAGAAAGGCATATGTGGGGCAATGAAAAGTCATTATTCTTTCGTTATTGGAGTTGATTCAATTTAGCTAGGCTGTCAAGTTACAAGGAGCCATAGAAGCCTTATGAATTGTATGACATAATGATTATAACGATTGGCAAGGGTTTATAGCCAAGATTATTTTGCGTAGATGATTCTGTGATCGATCGAAACTGTAATCGATATAAATGCTCATTTCCTTATTTGGTAACGTATTGAAGCATTTCAGTTGTGGTTAGATTCATTTGCATATGTACTTATTATGCTTGCAATTTTGTCTTTGTCATACAGTTTTCACGGAGTTAATGGATGGATACGGAGACGTAAAATAAAGATTGACCACTCCCGTCGAAGCTTGTGTCTGACTGAATTATTTGGGTTTTCGCAACTCTACCACAGTTACATCAGTAGTCTGGCTTTGCCGCCTGGATGACAACTACAAATTATTACTGAACATGTGGGTATATTGATTATGATTTCAATGTAAAATGACCACATAAAGTTGGATTTAGCAACCAACAGCAATCATCTAGTTTGCCCAGCTTTCAACACAAATAAAACATCAAGCAAGAGCCCTATTTATCACCAAAAGAGTTGGCATGAAACACTTTTCTCTAAAGTGGAACAAACACCCCAGTAATTTGTTAAAAAGATGTAACAAGAATTGTGAGATTCTGAGAAGAATAAGGTAGTTTGAGTTATATTGTTACTTCCTAACAATAGTCAAGGGAAACATGAGATCAATCTTAGAATAGTGAACCCATGCCATCTTCATCTGAGCTCTCACTTCTCTAGAGCTCATCCAAACAAGAACATGCTGAAATCTTACAGAATGTTTATAGAAAGATGTGACATGTTAAATCTTCAGGAGAGTCAGACTTTGTATATTTGATGGACAAGAGTGAGTTTGTAAAGAAGTGTAAGACACAACAGAAACCCAAATAAAATATTTAAAAAGTATATACACTCATTCAGAATGTAAAACAAACAGATTCAATAAAACCCCAATACCACATCACAATGACTTACTAAATAATGAATGATCATGTCTTTCTGTAATTTCAAACAAATAGATACTTGCATCATAATCATTTCTTTGTTCATGTGCATGCACTATGAATTACAGTTTGAAATGAACTTATTGCTGGTTCAAACTAACATTTCATATATCATGAAAAATAACTGTGATTTTAATATTTGATGATGTAATCAATGTAATGAATGAATTTCTGCACTAGTATATGGTGACATACTATTGTTTGACTATTACTCAAGTTTTGAAATAGGTGATCATCTTAGTCTGACCAAGGCTGTCCCTGTTGGTATGTTAGGCAATTAGCACACAACACAAAAAGCATGCACTATTTGGTCTAACTGAAAAAAGCGATCGGCTAAACTATGTGTAGAACTGGGAGGGGGGGGGGGGGGGTACCCACATATTAAGACATATGGGATGTACCGCTCTAATGGGTCGCTTTTTCACACAAAATATCACAAATTGAGAAAATACCCCAAAATTGTACCTCTGTCTGACCAAAATGACCCTGGAGTAAAAATGGGTAGGGGTTTCAAGGCTTGAGCGGGACATCCCCATCCAAACCAAATCTGAGTACCCCCCCCCCCCCCCCCCCCCCCCCCCCCCCCCCCCCCGGCTCTAAACCATTCTTCCCAATATTTGCCTCATATCAACTCAACTGACGCATCTCTTTTTCTCTCACCTGTTTGGAGTACTGTCTCTCTCCTGTCCTTGCATGTACTAGTATGAGTCTCACCCAGGCGCACCAGGTTAGGCTTGCTGTATGACACACAAGATTAAGAGAGAGGTAGGGAAATAGAGAGACAGAGATAGGGAGAGAGATAGGGAGAGGGAGGTAGAGTAGGGAGAGGGAGGTAGAGTAGAGAAGAGTAGAGAGGGGGAGATAGGAAGAGGGAGGTAGAGAGGAGTAGGTAGGGAGAGGGGGAGAGGGAAAAACAATAAAGATAAATGAAAATGGGAGTGAAAGGAGGTTGCAGAGATAGAGAGGGAGAGGAGGATTTATGAGGGAAAATGAGATAATAATACAATAACAAAGTGTTTGCAAAAGAATACAAAAAGACTATCAGATAAACATTTACAAATATGCTTGAAATATGCAATTGTATCAATGTCAGGAAAATACATTTGATTGTATTGCATTGTCATACAAGCTTTCACAGAGGTGATAATTGATATCTTGGGCCATGGGGCTAGCTTACTTTCCAAAGATACATGTGAACAAAACTCTCAACATTGTATGAGCTAAATTGGCATGATTAAATATATAATCAGGAGCAAAAATAGCACAAATGCAATTTTAAATAAAGGATACAGCTATTTGAATGTACAATTAATAATTTGTAATGAAAAAAGACAGGTACATGTCAACAATTAAAGACACACACACACACACACATACACATATATATATATAATATACGGTATAAATAACTTCTTTCTTTTTTAGTAGTACAATAAAAATGTGATTTCATTTTTAACCTTGTCTACAGTTCATTAAATGGTTTGATCCATTTTACATACTTGTACAAATTATGTATATACTCTTTATGAACAAAAAACACTGAAAAAGTTGAAAGTGTTATTCATAATCTTCATTGACGGGTACATGTTCTCACAATGCAATAAAAATGACAGAGGATGACATTTTTATAAATTACCTTTTCCTTGTCCTTCAATGGTAGCAAATTTCAGTGATAAAGATATAAATTATAAAGGTATGGACTAAAAATTGAATAATAAAAATCATTCTAGCAGTGTCATTCTGTGTGGAAAAGGAACTCACTGCAAAGAAATGTCATAACCGTGGTTGGGCAATTAGCAAAGTCTAGATGTTGTGCATGAAGGTTAATAATTGTGCAATCAGCAGTAGATCTGAAAAGGTTCAGATATGCCTTCAATAGCTTTGATCACATCAAGGGTAAAGCTCTCATACTTCTCAAGAACTTCAACACAGAAATACCAAACAATAGTATCTGTGGAACTGTAAAGACAGCAAAGTAGATGAAGGAATCACCATTTGAAATGGAAATGCCCTCTCTGAAGACAGACTGCAAATGTGTGAGGTTTTGAATCCCTGTACCACTGACGCCATTGTAAAGTGAGTGATTAGAAATAGTGAAGTGCCAAAATGGAAAAAACAAAACAAAGCGGCATTTTGTGTGAGTTGATCTCAGATCTTCCTAATCATTGAGCAAGGAAGTTGCACATCTACCGTATTCATTTTCATGAGAGTCGCACCCCTTTAAAAAAAGACAAACCTAGTTGCAGGAATTATATAAATACTTTGTGCAGACAGTTTAAAACAAAGTCTTCAAAGTGCAAAGAAAAAATGCATATCATGGCAGTATGTGTCTGACACAAGAGACTCAAAAATGTATTTCATATCACCTGAGCTTCTCTTTAACTATTTCATTCATTCATATCATCCTGATCAACAATGTATAAAAGTATAAAGGTAAGTGATAAAACTCTAAGAACTGATGTTTTCAGAAGATCTGTACTTATATTTTATCCTCTTCATTCGAAATCACACAAAAGCTGATATCTCTCTCAACCTTTGTCTATCTTTCTCTTTCTCTCTCTCTCTCTTTCTCTCTATATCTTACTCTCTCATATTCACTGAAATTTCCCTTCTTTCTGATGACTATCAAAATTAAGATGAAATATTGCAAGTAAAAATAAATTCACTAGTCTGAAAAGTAATGTACAATCCTAGATACAAAGAAGTGGTCAACATTCAATTGCAAAGTATAAGAAGGAGGCAAGTTGGTAGGAGGGGGTGAAAAGGCATTCAAAGTGAAGGGGATAATACAAAATTTAAATCTTTGTGATAAAACAATATTCATGGCAAACATGATAGTACATGTATACACCACACACAGTGAATAAATTAGTCTTATTAGCAGATACAGTGCAACATATCATGTGAAATAACAAACACAGTCATTAAATTAACATCCACAAAACTTGTCTTTTAAGATCATTAATTCATCAAAATTCAACACGCTTCATGCAAATGAAATATGTCGTGTCAACCCAATTTATATTCCCGTTTTAGTCCAGAACAGCTATCTATATTTCAAGGCAAAATCTTTGCCACTGTTCATAGTGAGGCAACCTTCTAATTTGTCATGCATGAAATAAAGTAAATTCTAATCTCGTATAGATACTGGTACACATTATCGATTCTAGCTTTAAATGCTAAAGCTCTGGATATGCCAAATGAAAATCAAAGTGTTTTGATTTAAGGTCAAGACACTTGTCTTTCAGGAAGTTTCCTTTAGGATCTGAATACATTCAGAACCAAAGACTGGTACATACATTATCATTTGGAAATGGATTTAAAATAAGGATGTGAGTAGTGAGTACTCTTCATTCAGAATAGATACATTATTTCCTGTAAACACGTTGCATAAAATATGCAAGTTAGATTACAATCCACCTTCCAAATTGATGCAGATCAATCAATGATTCTATTGAACTTTCTAATATTGGTTGACCCAAATCTTAAGATTATTGTTTGATTTTAGTTGCTTTTAATTACATCTTTTATGCAACTAGGTTCATGGCATACACAAGTGAATACAACTTGGATAAATCAAGGTTGAAGTGAATTAACTAGCACAGCAAAACAATACCTCTCTTCCTTCTGCTTCTTTTTCTTATTCTTTGATCTTTCATGATTGCACAAGGATAAAAGGAAAAAGCACATACTTTTATACAGAGTTTTCATAGTTCATACATCCAGTAAATACTGCAGGACTCCTAATATAACTACATACTTTACAGGTAAAAACTTCCTCAAGTATACTTAACATTCATTTTTACATTAAATATTGAAGATCAAAATTCAAGTTTTAGTATTAGTATTTAGGTAACTAAGGGAAATCATTGTAGTGGCATGAAATGTCATGTCTGGAACACAAAACTGGATAATACATGTAGTAAGTGATGTTTGTTAATTAATAGTTTGCTTTTTGCCATATCTGATTGAAAGTTTAGTAACAATAAGCCTCGTCAAGATGGTATATGCATTTACCAGCTCAATATCCTAACAATGTGGTTCTTCAACAATTATACAGTTTGGTTTATAGGAATGCTTCTTTTCGTGCCACTAAGCTACCTAATACAAGTTTGAACTGACAATTTTCCAAGAATTCAAGGCTCAATTTTTCATTTTCTAGAATCTACATTACAGCGCTTCAGAAGCAGTACAATTCATGGCTGTTTCAATGAATAAATCCTTGAATCTTGAATTCAAGGATCCTTAAATCCTTGAATCTTGAATTACGGTACATTAGGGGATTTAACTGGCATTTATATGAAAGAAATAAATCAAAATCAAAACTGACTGCATACCTCTTCATCTCCTCCCACCATTCTCTAAGCGATGGCATTGAAGAAAATAAATATTAAAAACATGATTTGATGATTTGTATGTAAAGCAGATTATATACTGTAATTCATGTCAATATTTCAAATCAATGGCAAGAAAGGTGTTATATTTCAAAGTGGTATTTCACTCACTTTTATATACTGGGAATTTTGTCATATTTTCATTTTTTCAAAGTACATATTTTGAAGAAAAAAATACAAAAGATGATCAATGATAAAGGATAGTTATTAAGCTAACAAAATACAGACTCATTGCTCATTGCATTGTGACAAAATCAAATATCTCCATCTTGTTGCATTAATATGCTACAGCTTTATATTAGTATTCCAAAACCTTTAGACAAAATACATTTACATTCACTGTAACATAATCAAGTGAACAGCAACGAAAAAAGGATTCACAATCACCCTGTACAAGAACAGTTACATGTGGCTCTCAAAATACATTTCACAAACTAAAACCAAATCAATCTTTTTGAGAGCCAGAATTAACCTTTAAAACTCCCAACAAAGCACGTTCTTGATTACTGTCTGCTTGTAAAAACCAACTATTATGGTATCTTGTCAACTTTAGGTTAAAACACTTTTTATACCTGAAAATGTCATTTCTTGATAAGCCAATAAAAACAACTGCTCTTTCTTAATCTAAACAAAATGATACATCAATTTCCAATCTAAACTTATGCTTTGATTGTAATTAAGCTTCAATTGAGCAAGTATATGTTTTTAATTTATTTATTTATTTCAAAAGCTAAGTCTATTATGGGTTCCATTGGTTTACCTTGCTCTTTTGAAGTCTGATGATGAACCAGCCGCACTAGATGTGTCACAACGTTGCATGGAAAAGGTCATCAAAACGATGGTGAGAAAATCACATATCACAACACAACAACATTTAAATACTCCCACCAAGGTAGGAGAGAGGTGAACCTTGATAAGTCTTTCAATCTCATTTCATGTATTTTTGAATGCTTGTGAATGCATGGGGATTATCTGCAGCTGAGTTGAATGTGTCAATTCAGTTGACAATGTCGTACATAAACACACATAACCAATAACTGCACATATACATTATATCAACTCAGTTCATCACATTATGACTGTAATCTCAATTGTGCTCTAAAGCAGTTCTGTACTTAAAGTTTGGCAAGTGTTTGAAAATACACCCTTTTCTTCTGTAGTCTGTATCATGTTCATGTATCTTTAGTGTATTTCAAATGAAAGACATTAATATTTCAATCTCACTACATTTTAATCAAAACTGGACAATAATTATTATGGATTCACTTATAAAATGTAATTAGATAATCATTGAGAAAGATAACATCTGATTGATCAATATCAACTTGAACCCTGAAATATAACAGGGCCATTATGACAATTTGTAACTAAGGAGATTAATTTTAATTCATTGATGATGAAAAATGATGATGATGATGATGGAGATGATAAGGAATGTAATTGGTTTGATTGTGACAATAGGGTGATGATAGTGGTTATGATATTAAATTAAGATGATGATATAAATTTAAAAAAGTGATGATTCATTAAATTAAGATGATAAAGATTAGAAAAGTGATGATGATGATGATGATGAATGATGAGATTGATGTAGTAGTAGTAGTAGTAGTAAGAGGAGGAGGAGTAATAGTTGTATTAGTAGCAATAGTAGTAGATTGTATTGGATAACTTGTAAAGCATAAAGCTGATGATGATGATGATGTTGATGATGATGATGATGATGGTGACTATGGTGATGATGGTGATGATGATGGTGATTATGATGATGATGATGATGATGATTGTGATGGTGATGATGATGATGATGATGAAAATGAAATGACTACCCAAGGGCAAAAAATGTGAAGGTCACTCAAATGGGCACACACCACAACAAAAAACACCAAGTGCTCATAATCACACACTAAATGGTTTGGAAAATACATGAAGTTTTATGACAAATATCCTTTAATATGCTATGTAAAATGGAATAAATTGTTATAAATACCATAAACATAACTGCAGCATTGTTAGCTGCATGCCTATACAGTACGATATCACCCTCATAAGAGGGAACATACAAACAGGACAATTTAAGATGGATTAAAGATTAATTGTTTAATTTAAAATTTATTTTGTTTTGATCACAGATTTTATTACAACCCCAGTGATATGCTGTTGACTTTAAACTTTAAGGAATATTTTGTTTAACACCAACAAACTTTCTATCAATGTAGTTTGTGCTGTTTATTATCTTGTTCTTCTGCATTAATTTTGGTTTAAAGATGTTGATTTGCTGTGGGTGAGGGGATTAGGTGTTATAAGACACACATCACTGCAATGTTTTACCTCCTCTTTAATTCTTCATCTGAGAAATCCCTGTTATGTTTGAAAGCGAAAGAGTTATCAAAATATTAATAACCCCATCCTTTTTCAAGAAGGTTACATCTTATAAGACTCTATCATTACGAAAATTCCTCGTTGTAGCGATTCCCACTTGAGGGCCCTATTTACTCGGGTATTGTCTCATAGAGTTTGCAAACGAGCCTGGAGAAGGACCTCCCGTTCTTATCACTTTCCTAATCCATTGCCAATGACGCGCTAATAAGACCCGTCAACAGAGTTTGGCTGAAGAGAAAATGTGAAGAAAAAAAATCCCAAGGTTATAAAAACCTGTGTTTTTTTCCCCCAAAACTTGTTCTTATGGATAATTATACCCGAAAAAAACTTCAAAGCACAAAAATCGGGCAAGGAATGCCGTAGATATGATATTAAAACACACTAAAAGATTTCAGATTGACTCGCATCAGGAAACTTTTCCCCTCTTCTTTTCGCGAAGAGAGCTGTCAATCATGCTTCGACCGGCTGTTTATCAGCTGCATCGGATTAAGCCCTCTCAGCGCGACTGACCAGCTTGTCTGACTGCGCATATTAGTGCAATTGTCCTTTCGATTTAATGTTTTATTTAGAATTCGATTTCATTACCAGAAATTCAAAAATGAACTGCTACCTCAAATGCAATTTTGAACGGGAAAAAATGAACCAGCAAAAGCGGAGATCGTTACATCGTACGCTCAGATCAGCCGACGCTCATATCCCTGCATGCTCAGCCGCTCCGCTCGAGCGCAGATTGTCGCATAGAGATCCGGTCGAGGACCCGAGCAAATCGTTCCTTGCTACAACGAGGCATTACGTGTACGTAAATCCCTCGTTGTAGCACGCACGGTCTCATTAGAAAACTGTATGCGTAAGAGCACTACGTGCACTCAGGCTGGCATCAGAATCAAACTACTCGGCAAAGGTTGTGTGACAATTTCTGAGCTGCGTGTCTGAGCGATGTTTATGTTGTTGAATCGGAGTAGTCTAGTTCCTAGACTTTCGCTGTGTTCTTCTCATTTTTCAATCACCTTCCCTTATGTTATTGTTTGTTTTTATTATTCCATTATTTCCTCTTCCTATCTTTCCCTGCACTATCCTTTGCTTCCTCCTTCTATCTTCTCTTTCCGTCTTTCCTTATGTTATTCTTTGTTTTTCTATCTTTCATGTTTTGTCCGTCTTTCTATTATCTATTCTTAATAATTTTCTATTTTTGTTTTCTATCATATCTCCTATGTTATTGTTTGTTGTTATCATTCTATCATTTCCTCTTCCTCTCTTTCCTTGCGCTATCCTGTGTTTCTTCCTTCTAACCTAGGGCCGTAGCCAGAGTTTGATGTTTTTTTGGGGGCACGTGCCCCCCCCCCCCCCCCCCACCGTGGCTACGGGCCTGCTTCTACCACCGTTCTCGACTCTAAATTCTTGTCTGAATTACACCCCCCCTTACTCTCTTGCGAAATGTGGATGCTTTGATGCTTCATTAAATTACTATAGAGAAAGGAGACGATTCGTTGTTCCGTTCTCGACTCTCAATCCTCGTCTAAATTCAGCCCCCCCCCCCCTCTCTTGCGAAGCGTGAAAGCTTTGATGCTTCATTAAATTATCAGAGAAAGAAGACGATCCGTTGTACCGTTCTCGACTCTAAATTCTTTTCTGAATTAACCCCCCCCCCCCCCACTCTCGCGCGAAAGCTTTGACGTTTCATGAAATTATTAGAGAAAGGAGACGATTCGTTGTTCCTTTCTCGAATCTAATTTCTTGTCTGAATTCAGTCCCCCCCCCCCCCCTCTCACGCGCAAAGCGCGGAAGCTTTGACGTTTCATTTATTAATTACATAACGAAAACGATTCGTTGTTCCGTTCCCGACTCTTAATCGTCGTCTAAATTCAGCCCCCCTCACTCTTTCCCGGCCCATTTCTTTTTTCTTCTAAAAAGGCATTAATTTTATTCATTCATTTTCTTTCTTTCCGTTGGCTGACTTTTTATCATTAAAGCCGGTACCTCAGCTAAATTGAATTGTTTTCGCTTTTCTTCTTTTCCGCGATCTAGCTGTCTCTCTTTATATATTTATCAAGCGCTGCATATTGGCATTCATTTTCTTCATTCATTTCGTTCTTTCCGTTGTTATTGGCTTACTTTTTGTCACAAAAGCCTGTAACTTAGCGAAATTGAATTGTTCTCGCTTCTCTCAATCGCCAGCAATCTGTCTTTAACAATTCTCAAACACTGGTGATATTGGCATTCATTTTCTTTACTCATTTCTTTCTTTCCGTTGGCTTACTTTTTGTAATAAAGCTGGTAACATCAGCGATATTTAATTGTTTTCGCTTCTCTCTCTCTTCCGCGATCTGTCTTTCGATATAATTCTCAAGCGCTTGATTGATATTGGCATTCATTTAATTCATTCATTTCGTTCTTTCCGTTGTTATTGGCTTTCTTTTTGTCATAAAAGCGGGTAACATCAAGGAAATCTCATCGTTTTCGCTTCTCTCGATCTCCCGCGATCCGTCTCTCTTTTTACCCAAGCAATTAATTGTTATATTGGCATTCATTTTCTTCATTCATTTCTTTCTTTCCGTTGCTTACTTTTTGTCATGATAGACGGTAGTAATATCAGCCAAATTGAATTGTTTTCGCTTCTCTCGATCTCCCGCAATCTGTCTCTCTTCATAATTCTCAAGCGCTGGTGATATTGGCATTCATTTTCTTCATTAATTTCTTTCTTTCCGTTGCTTACTTTTTGTCATGAAGCCGATATTAACATCTGCGACATTGAATTGTTTTCGCTTCTCGATCTCCTGCGACATGTCTCTCTTTATATTGCCCAAGCACTTATCATTGTGATATTGGCATTCATTTTCTTCATTCATTTATTTTTTCCGTTGGCAAAATTTTTGTAATAAAAGCCGGTAACAGCGATATTGAATTGTTTTGCTTCTCTCTCTCCTGCGACATGTCTCTCTTTATATTTCCTAAGCAATTAATTGTTATATTGGCATTCATTTTCTTCATTCATTTCTTTCTTTCCGTTGCTTACTTTTTGTCATGATAGACGGTAGTAATATCAGCCAAATTGAATTGTTTTCGCTTCTCTCGATCTCCCGCAGTCTGTCTCTCTTCATAATTCTCAAGCGCTGGTGATATTGGCATTCATTTTCTTCATTCATTTCTTTCTTTCCGTTGCTTACTTTTTGTCATGAAGCCGATATTAACATAAGCGACATTGAATTGTTTTCGCTTCTCGATCTCCTGCGACATGTCTCTCTTTATATTTCTCAAGCGCTGGTGATGTAGGCATTCATTTCCTTCATTCATTTATTTTTTCCGTTGGCAAATTTTTTGTAATAAAAGCCGGTAACAGCGATATTGAATTGTTTTGCTTCTCTCTCTCCTGCGATCTGCATTCATTTTCTTCATTTATTTCTTTCTTTCTGTTGGCTTATTATAAGTCATATCAAATCCGGTAACATCAGCTAAATTGAATTGTTTTTCGCTTCTCGATCTCCTGCGACATGTCTCTCTTTATATTTCTCAAGCGCTGGTGATGTAGGCATTAATTTCCTTCATTCATTTATTTTTTCCGTTGGCATAATTTTTGTAATAAAAGCCAGTAAGCAGCGATATTTAATTGTTTTTGCTTCTATCTCTCCCGCGATCTGTCTCAAGCGCCGGTGATATTGGCATTTATTTCCTTCATTCATTTCTTTCTTTCGGAATGCGGCGTCTTGTAAATATGCTATTTACACTTGTTATTCGACTTGAGTTCTAAAGTTGCCAGTTGCTGGTACACCCACAACAAAAAGTGAGTCATTTGACACATTTAAGCATAATTTTCGTGAGTCAGGTGTAAATTGACTCATTAGTAACAACCAATGAGTCTCTATTGACTCATTTATATTTCACCAGTGTGTCAATCATGAGCTGACGCATTTGCAAAATGCTTCGACTGACTCACATGGTCGTAAAAAATGAGTCAAGATCGACATAAGAGCATTTTAGAAGAAAAAAGTGAGTCAACTTGAAAGTGAGGCTGTATGCATGCGCGCGCATGCTTTCGTGACGTCATCCAAAATGTGCATTCTCGAGCCATATTTGAATTCCCGATCGACGACGCGACGTCGCCATCTTATATCTTGGATTCAGAAGAGTTTTGACTGCAGCTAGTGAAAAATTGGTACGCATAATTATTCATATGGTTTTAAACGATGATTTTTATGACTGGATTCGTGGGCTGAATCTTCTGATTATTATACAAATGATGCATGCGTTCATTTTACGATATCCGCACTCGAGTTGATGAGGCTGTGTGTAACTTAACTATCACTATGAACATGACTGACAATGAGAGCGGACAAAATGTACAGTTCCTCAGGTAGACAAATAACATCCCTTCACTGCTATTATGTAAAAATGTGTAGAACAGGTGTCACATGCATATTCACCTTTTTACATAATAGCTGTGAAGGGATGTTCCTTTGTCTACCTGAGG
The DNA here is from genome assembly GCA_035222895.1 of Strongylocentrotus droebachiensis. Taxonomy (NCBI): domain Eukaryota; kingdom Metazoa; phylum Echinodermata; class Echinoidea; order Camarodonta; family Strongylocentrotidae; genus Strongylocentrotus; species Strongylocentrotus droebachiensis. The sequence continues at coordinate 106,021 of JAVYIG010004428.1, forward strand.
AACTGTATATTTTGTCCGCTCTCATTGTCAGTCATGTTCATAGTGTATAGATTCTACTGTATCGCACGAAGCCGTGTCGAATGAAAACATGCATGACCTTGCATCATTGTTTTATACAACGAAACTCCTAGATCCTTGTTATTTGATGTAAAACGAATTAATTCAAGATTGTTTCGTGACAGTATGGGTGACAAATAAATCTCAAGTTAAGGCTTAATTTAGTGCGTACAAAGTAGATTTTTCAGATTCGGGTAGCGGGGCCACCGATTACATCGCTAAAATGTGATATTTTAGGATATATTTTCCATTGCAAATGTGGACAGTGACTCTGGCATGGTATGGTATGTGTGTGATAGGCCTAGGGAGTAGGGGGTCTATGTCATGATGCACCCACAACAAAAAGTGAGTCACCCTTACTCAAATTGATGAGTCACTGGTTTGTCCGTACAGCGAAACACTTGAAGGATCATGTGAGTCACTATGACTCGATACAAATGAGTCTTATTTATCTAAGACTCACTTCAAGTGAGTCTTTAAGACTCATTTGTATCGAGTCGTAGTGACTCACATGATCCTTCAAGTGTTTCGCTGTACGGACAAACCAGTGACTCATCAATTTGAGTAAGGGTGACTCACTTTTTGTTGTGGGTGTACCACATCTTCTTTACAGAGCAGGTCCATGCTAAAACCAATTCTCGCTACCCTAAATAGGTACGAAAATCTCGAAATTCGCGAGACGAGGTAATTTTCACTCTCTCGGGTCGTCACTACAACTTCCGGTATAGAGTCCCATCCCAAGTCACGGCCTTCATCCACCCCCATTTTTCAGGGTTCTTACGCTTGGAATCATGAGCCCAGCACTGTGCAGCCTCACAAAAGAAAACCATCGTCACTGATGTCAAAAGACGCAAAAAACAACGAATGAAATGTTCAAATAAACGTTGAAATATTTGCGAAAAAAAAACAAGACCGAGCAGACGACATATTCGGTGCATACGCTATCGCGCCTAGTAATATAGCGCCTGCACAGGAAGCTGTAATGTCGAAAAGCTATCCCATAATGCAATGCGCGTTTTCAGGATTTTCCCCGGATCTCGGCAGAATCGCTATTTGGGGTAGCGAGAATTGTCTGAATTCTAGACTAACCCAAGGCTCCCTGCTCACCTAACTGTACGCAAGCTCTGTTGATACAGGGATTAAGTCCTTAATAGCCTTGTATTGACAGAGGGATAAGTTCACCAGCAGATAAAGGAAGGGTTTTGTTTACTTAATGATAATGACTATATCAAAGTGCTTAAGCCCAAACTAAAGTCTATGAGACAATTCACTGATTTTTCTCTAACGGGGAGTTTTCGTCATGTATAGATTAAATACTTTGAAAACTGCTATGATTTAATTCAACAAAGACCCAAAGTAACATGTGTTTTGAAGAAAACATGAAATCCTGAATGCGTGGTTAGATGTCTTGGAATGAGAGCCAAATCAATATTACATTTATATTACACATTCATAAGACCTAGATACAGTAGTCACATTGCTTACATCTGAAAAATAAGCATAATTTAACTCCTAAAACTCTGCTGTATTTACAAGAACACAGTCAAACAAGCAAAGCTTATATGCTTCACACCTTCTCATACCAAAAATACAGTATACATTGAGTTTGTCATGTCTTTACTATTCTGCTATCTGATATAGATTTCATAGCACTTGGACATTTTCATAAAAATCATACATTTCTTTCTCCACTTATATCAATTACTGCCTCTGATACAACACCACTATAATATGATAACATCATATAAACTAATCAAAAGTTATAAAAAGAAGAAAATCTTATCATATTAACATCAGTTATGTTTACATTTATAAGTGATAAGCATTTGAACCAGGATAATGTATGGACGAACCTTGACATGAAGTCATCTTCTGACATGAGGTCATCCCTGAATTATGGTAGCGTGAAAGCATGATGAGAGCAACAGGCAAGATGGTGAGCACATTTCATATTGTATGTATACACTTAAATGGTTAAAGATCATATTTATTCAATCACTCATTTTGAAGAACCTGTGAAGAGTGAGTTAGTCTAGGTGCAACATAACTTTCAACATATTAAATTCATGTGACATCATTCAATCATGACCAAGTTTGTCCATGTCCATATCCTTCTCCTGAAGACCCTGTGCAGTGCAGTATTATCTAGGTGTAAGCTAGGATCCCTTGAACATGATAAATCTGTGTGAGTTCATTGACTAACTCTTTACCACCTTTGATCAACCAATGGTACAAACTGGTGACTAGCTGCCACAGTCAACTTCAGTCAAGTAGCACATACTCTAAACAATACCTCAGTTCAGGATTTTGATAGTTTAACTCCACATAGTTATTGTGAATTCATTCTCTTGAAGACAATGTGCAGTGTAGTTTATCCTAGCTAGGTGCAATGACAGCATTCAAGGAAAACAAATCTTCTGTTAAAGATTAGAATTTATTTCTTTGAAAGCCAATCAAATTCTATTGACTTGATAACTCTGGCAACACAGCAATCCTTTATACACTAAATATTAAAAAAATATGACTCTTATAAATGGTGAAGACCACTACTGACTTCATAGATGTTTATTTGATGGAACTGCTATTCACAGCTTTAATAACTATTTGAAGCAGCATGTCATGTTTCTACTTTTTTCTTAATGTCCTTGGGAGTAGAAAGTAGACAGCAAGGGATAATGACATGTACAATACCAGTAATATTCTGTTCGGCACAATTTTTTTTTGAAAACGGCCAAAATGTACAATGAGGTATAAGTAGAGTAATAAATTAGTTACTTTTGAGCTCGACAGATAATAAATCATTTGAGATAATCAAGCCCAATGTTTCAAACCAAAACTGAGTGCCAAGAAATGCACTGAATGCACTGAATACCATTTTACATAAAGGAGAAAAATATAATAAAACATGTGGTTCAAGCCTAGCCTAGGTTCATAGGTGAAGCCTAATACCAAATAATTATCCACTAACTCCAAATAGGCAGGAAGTTCAGTATACTACCTATTGTTAATGTTCATCACATAATTTCTTGTAAAATTATATATAATATAACATCAAATCATATTTATGGCTCAAAAGCTACACTTGACTCAAACAAAACAAGTCATGCTTTCAAAATACAGCTATGCAAAGATCATAGATGCATGGGTTGACCAATATGTACCTATATAGAGCACATTTGAACATGTACATGAATATGGAAAATGTGCTATATAAATACATGTACATTATTATATGTTATCATTATTAGGTATGTGGCCTAAACAGGGTGTATGTACTTGCATGCATATCATAACATTCTACACCCTAAAGAAAAAAAAAAATCATCACAGCACTGCAAATGCAAAGTTTCCTGGTTGTTGATCAATATAATACCTTCCAATCAATGACCCTCCAGCAGATCCACTTTAATATGACAAGCATTGCATAAAGATGGAATTTCACAGGAAATACATCAGCATTGAAAAAAAGCATGATTAATAAATGAATACGTAAATAGCATTCAAACAACAAGAATCAAAGAAATTAATTATGATTCAGAGATACAGGTATGGGGAGGATGAGGAGGGAAGGTTACATAAGATGATGCTGCCAAACATCATAACTACTATCATAGAAAACAACAATGTTTCTTTGGATTATATTTCTTCCAGGTAAAGGTAGGGCTAATGCTGTCCATATATTATCAAGGAAGACACACTTCATGTAAACACAAGATCATGAATGCACCCAATAAATCAGTGTATATTTGTAAGACACACACCTTGTTGTATCTACAAAATATCTCCAGTGGAAGCAAACTCATCATCACTTGTCATCTATAACAGCCTTCCTGCTGATTTCAGATAAACATGACAGGAACACTATGGTACCAATGAATACAAGGGAAGCATATCCCACCACACCCTCATTCAATAATTCAGATAATTTCATTTCATACATACATGTAGCAATAGGCTACAACACAAGCACTCACAGTTCTCAAACAACTCTCAAACAGTTTGATGACCAACCTTCTGATCTTGGGTAGAACTAGGACAGTGTTCTTCTTGTCATCTTCCTTCTTACTTTGTTCCTTTGCGGCAGCCTGCCTAAGTTTCTCAAGATGGCGTTCCACCTCCATCTCTACAAAGTAATTGATGGCTTCGATGGGTTGGATGTTATCTAGAGCTGACATATCAGGTGGTACGTTGAATGTCACTGCACAGTAGAAGAGATGCACACGGTTTAACAGAATCACTTTTTTGGGGGTGGGGAGAATTCTACTACAGGGCAATTGAAATATCTGCTTTTCACTGTCTGTAGAGACTGTGTTCTGAGCATGCAAGAAGCAATTTTGATGTTTATACTTATCACTAGGAAATGCTCTTGGTTTTGTTTTTTTCTTCGCATTACTATAAACTATTTCTGAAATGAATATGACAATGTTGTATGGTCATTCATCTCCTGATACCTGCAAGAGGTCACTGAAGAACAGTCAAATCTTGATACTAAGGAACTCCTGAATCCACAATACAAACCCCTCACCACAAAGTAAAAGTAACACAATCAAATTTCAGCTTCAATTTTAATTGAGGCACTTATGCATTTTGGGAATATTCCTACAAACAGGTATATTCTTGTTCATCAAATGCTATAGGTTGATTAATCATCAAGCATGCATCTGTTTGCATGATCTCACTAACCTGTGATTGCTTTCTGTGGTGGTGGCTTAGGTTTAGAAGCTAAATCACCCTTACTAGTAGCTTCTGATTTGACTGACTTGACACTCTTAGAATCGGATCCACCTGCTTCAGAAAGCTTGTCTGAGCTGTCCAGGGATCCTTGCTCAGTGGGTACAGGTGCCTAGGGAGCAAATTAAAACACATCATTATCAGAATCTGATTCACCTGCTTCAGAAAGCTTGTCTGAGCTGTCCAGGGATCCTTGCTCAGTGGGTACAGGTGCCTAGGGGGCAAATCAGAACACATCATTATTAGAATCTGATCCACCTGCTTCAGAAAGCTTGTCTGAGCTATCCAGGGATCCTTGCTCAGTGGGTACAGGTGCCTAGGGGGCAATGGAAACACATCATTATTAGAATCTGATCCACCTGCTTCAGAAAGCTTGTCTGAGCTATCCAGGGATACTTGCTCAGTGGGTACAGGTGCCTAGGGGGGCAAATCAGAACACATCATTATTAGAATATGATCCACCTGCTTCAGAAAGCTTGTCTGAGCTGTCCAGGGATCCTTGCTCAGTGGGTACAGGTGCCTAGGGGGTAAATCAAAACACATCATTATTAGAATCGGATCAACCTGCTTCAGAAAGCTTGTCTGAGCTGTCCAGGGATACTTGCTCAGTGGGTACAGGTGCCTAGGGGGTAAATGAAAACACATCATTATTAGAATTGGATCCACCTGCTTCAGAAAGCTTGTCTGAGCTGTCCAGGGATACTTGCTCAGTGGGTACAGGTGCCTAGGGGGGTAAATCAAAACACATCATTATTAGAATCGGATCCACCTGCTTCAGAAAGCTTGTCTGAGCTGTCCAGGGATACTTGCTCAGTGGGTACAGGTGCCTAGGGGGTAAATGAAAACACATCATTATTAGAATTGGATCCACCTGCTTCAGAAAGCTTGTCTGAGCTGTCCAGGGATACTTGCTCAGTGGGTACAGGTGCCTAGGGGGTAAATCAAAACACATCATTATTAGAATCGGATCCACCTGCTTCAGAAAGCTTGTCTGAGCTGTCCAGGGATACTTGCTCAGTGGGTACAGGTGCCTAGGGGGGTAAATCAAAACACATCATTATCAGAATAACATAAACATGGGCACAAGCGTACACACATTCCTAGAGCAACTATAAACAATACTAGAATTACCATACTGTGAAGCCATGAACTTCCTGAATGAAAATTCCACAATCAGTACACAATAGTCCTTTTCTACAGGGACATCAAGAAGTAGCCTACTCAATACTAGTAATATGATGCTACACATATCATGATGTTAATTTCTACATGAATCAAAAGTTTACTTTCGATTTGTTCAACTTTGCAATTACCAATAGTACACCTTATCTGTAGACATACAAATTAAAACAAAGGCACTATTTAAGGTTTTGTAAAACAATATTTAACCCTTCATGCAAGAAACAGAGGTGTAACAGGGTGCAATACTTACCTCTACAGGTTGCTTGATAGTTCTCTTAGTAGGAGAGCCAGATGTCTTTGTACCTCCACCAATACTTCTTTTACGGGCAATCTTCCCTGATAACTTTCCTTTCTGTAGCTGCTCTATAGACCTCTTCAGATGACCCTGTAGGAAGGAATGAGAAGGTATTAAAGCCTATCTGCACTAGTTTGGCCAGAAGGGATTAGACCTCCCTGCCCGGTCACTAGCAGGTGGTTATCTCATCAAATCAGCTCTCAATTAACACAAGAAAAAGGGGACCATGGGGGATCAACAGGTACCGCTTAGGCATTGTTGGCTATAGCAAGTAGCTACAAGTAGTGTAGTCCCGCTTTAACATCAGGACACCAGAATGGAAACTTGATCTCTTCAGATCTTACTTTGGGAAGCTAGCTAGGGAAGGCATGAGCATCTCTGTCTATGCCATGATATCTAGATTTGTTATGATATCTATGTATATTATGCAAACTGTGAGCAAAGCAAATTTCCAGTTGATAATAAAATTGAAATTGAAATTGGAAATAAGCTGTGGTTCAACTCTCATCAGATGAAGTAGTTAATGATGGCTTGGTGTCATATCAATAAGCACAACCATACCGACTAGGTTGGATCAGAGAGGGTTAGCATTGCTACTGAAGGAAGTATCCTGTGCAATGATGGATTTGAGTTTGTGCAAGCGATTCTCAGACCAAAGGTATCTTGCATACAGAGTTGCATTTAAGTGTGCATTCTTCATGCAAGAAGCCTCTGATATTTCATATTACTCCCTCTCATCCAAATCACATACATACCAGCTATCTTACTCCTTGAAACTACCATCTGGACTTACCTTAAACAATGCCATCCATTGTTCTAGCCACATAGTTGCCATCTCTCTGACTTCTTTCTTTCTACTCTCCTCTTCTATGCCCCATACATCCCAGCTATCTAGCTCCTTGACAAAGTAGTTATGAGCATCCTCTAGCCCCATGTGAATGAACAGATCATGAGCCATCTCTCTGTAGAGTCAACCAACGCATTGAAAACAAAGTCACATCTCTCAAGATTTCTCAAGATAGACTATGCTACAAACATTCACAGGTGTTTATCCATTGCATGAAATTTATCCTTATCAAAAATATTGAGAATCAAATATTGTATTGTTTTCTTAAATAACCAGGAAAAAATGTACATTAACATCTCATTATTTTGTTGACTTTCAAATCAGTATCCTCTTCACTAAAGGATCAGTATTGATGCATTCTTTTTCAAATACAGTATGTGTGAAAGAACAACAGTCAGAAATATACTCAGTAACCATAAGTATATCAGTGATGTTATGCAATTAGTACTCCTAGGGGATAAAAAAACATTAAAACTAAGTATCAAATCTTGGTGGTATTGTTATTTTTTAGCTTTGCCTTGGGGTAAGAACAATTAACTATCAAATTTGAGGTCATAACACACAATCATAATTTTCTACTAATTCACCAAATTGGAACATCCATGTTGATAAATGACCGATGGGCCAATCACATTCCAAAAGAAGACAGTAGGATGTACTCCTTACCTGACCATCTTGTCACCATCAACGAACTCAACCATGATCTCAACTACTACCTTCTTGCTAAACTTGCCATGTGCCTTGAAGAAATGCAGACACGCAACAATGAAGTCCTGGGAAAAGAGCATAACAATGACCATAAGAATATCTATAATAATTCCCATCTCCCAAACCAATAATAATAATAATTCAGATCCAAGTGGTCCTTCACTCTTATGATGCTAAACTCCTCCACGGCAACATACAGCAATTATTTTCATAATTGCACATTCAATTGACAATTCTTACTTTGTCATACATTAGACCATGCAAGGCTGAAGGGTAAAACAGGAATGACATTATGATTTTCATTTTTGTTCATGTACAGATTCAATCTCGAAAAATGATATCAAAATATCAGTAAACTATATTACAATAGATATTCTTAAACAATAAAAATCTTGAACTCTAATACACTAGCTACCAACCTTTTGATCTTCATCCTGGCATGTTGGTCCAATGTTCTTGTTTAGGATAGAGAGAATAAGATCCATGACTGATTCCACATTAGGGATAGGATCCTGTTGATGTAGAGCTAAGATAGCATAGAGGATAGGAGTCTTCATACCATAGTCTGCAATCTTGAGGAGACGTAGGAGCATGGTCACAAAGGCACTCACTGTCCACGGTTTAGGGAAGCTCTGGGAATAGGATAGGATTAGGATGGCAAGATTAGAGGTAAATACATTGGGTGACTTGGAATTTTGAACAGGTATTTCTCATCTTTTCACAGCAGTGTTATTTTCACAACTAAATCCTAACTTATCTTATTCAGAATTGAGAACAGACATTAAGGTAATGTACACTCTTACATTTAAAGTAAAAGAGAAGAAAGTAGATTTCCCAAATTTATAATTTCGGAACCCCATATATGATAGAAGAGTGGAACCCCATAATTGATTCTTAAAGACCCTACTGCCCCCTTAAGATGTGCTTCTATTTTGTACTACAGTCAGACTTATCTATATAGCGACCAAAGGGAAACACAAAAAGTGTGGTCTTTGTAGACAGGTTCCTTTAGTACATGTTTCAATGAGAAACCATATTCAAGGGAAACAAAAAATGTGGTCTTTGAAGACAGATGGTCACTAAAGCAGGTTTGACTGTGTCTTGATTTAATATAATATTGAATGTGCATGAATAATAGGAAACCTACCCTATTGGTAGCATTAGGGAAGTACTGCTCAAACCACTCAGACCCTTTAAACTGTGTGATAAACTGTGGCAAGGGTGTAGGAGGGCGTGGTGGAGAAGGCGTCGGCGGTGGAGGGGGAGTGGGCGTTGGCTCCTTGGGAGGTGGTGTCTTGGGTTTGGAGATAAGCTTCTCAACCTTCATCTTGGTGGTTTTCTTGGGTGGGGGTTTGACTGGCTCCTCCTTAGGTTCCTCTGGGGGTGGGGTTGGAGGAGGGGTAGGGGTGGGGTCCTTCTCTACCTCTAAGTCCTCGGGTGAGGTTGGTTCCTCTAGGTTGATGCCTAGCCTCTTGGCAAGGTGAGAGGTGGACGGAGAACCAAAGTCCAGGTCATCCACAGATTTCTTCTTCACAACATCCTGAGTGAGATACATTTCATTTTATGACAACAAATTAAACCATAGTATGTTAATAGTATGACAGATGGGGGAAATAACTACTTTCACTTGTTCTTTGCATTCTCCTTTATGTATGAAGAAAGATTAAGAAGGAGATCATTCAAAATACATATAAACAACAATGTCATTTTTTCCCACTAAACTTATATTATCTACTGTGCCTGCAAACCTGAAGTTGTGAAAACAATTTAAATGTTTATACATGTATGCCCAACAAACTAGGAAACATCCCTTCTAGTGAATTCAAAATGACAATTTGATATTTTAAAAGCTGGTAACTCAACATAAGAAAAATTGTATTGCATGCCCACACAGTATTGTTGACTGATCTTTTAGAAAGAAGTGAACTTATCAGCTACTGTAATTAAATTAAACATACATAAATCATGAAATGATGCGAATTGGATTTAGACATGATTCTAAAAACAGTTATCAACAACATATTAAATGTACAACATATAAATGCTGGATGAATGTTAAAAAGTTCTTTCATGATTTTAGAAGTGATATGATGCTGAAAATATGATTTTAAGCCACATGATGTATTTGTGAACAGAAAACACCATTTACCAATACATGATCATACAAGTGTGAAGTTGGCTGCTAATGATGAACACAAAAAGAGGGAAAGTGGAGAATGATAATAGAGCAGGACATATCTATGATGCCATATCCCAATAAATAAGTGAGCATAGGTCAACTGTAACATTGATGTAAATCATATTTTATGATTGATTTTTTTTTTTTTAAACTTATTTCTTGTATACTTCATAACTCGTACATAACTTCTCACATTAAAAAGCATCATATTTGACTAAAAGAACGAGACTTCCTTTCACACTAAAACCTACATGCTACAATTTGACTATTTTCCTGTACTAAAACTACACTAAAACTTTCAAACTTAAAAAGTGTATACATTTATTATTATGCACTACACCCTGATACTCCCTAAACTGTGGTTTTCATAAAATTGATAATCATAACAAATTTAAACAAAAAATATCTTGTATATAAGAAATCAATAATTGCAGATATTCTTGAAAATGTGTACATCCCGGCCATGCATTTCTTTTGTTATTCTATTCATGCAATACGGAACAACTACATGCACATGCCATACATGTATTCCCAAACATGCAGTACCGTAATTAGAGGTGTATTAACGGTACCCCTCTTTTTTGCAGACTTTTTTTTTTGCCAACTTTTTTGTTGCCAACTTAAAAAACAGTAGAGGACCTAGGATAGAACCTTGTGGTACGCCGTGTAATAGAAGAAAAATTGGAGGAATTATTATTATAAACTACATATTGAAATCTATCAGAAAGATTACTTTCAAACCAAGATGACAGACAAATTTGAGTGTTGTTCTAGTTTCCGAGTGATGAGTCAACACACCGATTACTGAGCTGGGAGACATTGCCAGGCATAGCGCCAGGTGGAGGGGCATAAATTAAACTTTAAATTAAAAAAAAATAAATAAAAAAAAAAAAAAAATTGTTTTCGGCGGCAAAAAGGTGCGGTTAATGCTATGGTCACATTACCCAAAAGTAGCCTGCTCGGCGGCCGAGCGGCGAGTTTTTAACTAATTCTGCCCGGCAGCTGCCCGGCCACCGAGCGGCGGCCGCCCAGGCACCGCTCGTTTCTAGGGCATCGCTCGGTCGCCGCTGAAGTTTTAGCGCGGAGTTAAAATTTGGGCGGCGCCTGCTCACTTTTCACTCGCCGCCCAAAATACGCTCGGTGCCTGGGCGGTCGCCGCCCGGACACGGACCTAATCGCTGGGCGATGCCTAATTCCAGCAGCGACCGAGCAGGCTACTGATCGGTCGGTCGCTGCTATGGTTTGTGACCATAGCTTAATACACCGTTAATTACGGTATGTACATGTATTGTAGCTTTGTATTTCATTTCTATATATATGTAACTGTGAACATGCAAAATCTACAATGTTTCACTAATATGGATTTCTGCGTAAAATTCCTTTGAATAACTTTTCGTAATAACATAATATCATTTAAGAAAAAAAGGGGCTCTGAAATTTATGAACTGTTATTTTTCCTAGTAAGGGCAAAAAAGTTACAACTTTTCCAGAATGCATTAATTAAATCTACTAAAAGTTAATGGAGAAAAAAGCAATCCATTTCCTTGAATATATCAAACTTTCTAATATGCATGTAGTATATGGCTTGTACAAAAAGATATATGCCTTTAAAAATTTCTGTAACATAACTCAACTATTAAATAAAAATTAAATAATTTCTATTAATCTAATATCTAGCATTATCTATCTATCAACATTGTATCTCATGTATTTAACCATTTACCTATTCATTTTTCTACAAATTTATATATTTATCTCTCCATGTATCTGCTTATCACTCTATCAATTTATCTGTTTGTATTCTGCTATCTACATATCTATCTATATGTCTATCTATCTCTCTATGGCTAACTATTGAGCTTTCTAAATCATGTTAATGAGACATTCTTCTTTAGAAGATCTTTTGCATCTTTAATGATCAATTCTCCTATTCCATGCACACTTCTACATAAGACATGCAGTACATGCATTCCAGACAGACAGACAGACAAACTCAATATGTTGAATTCTATGTTTACCTCCTGTTTGCTTCCATCAGGTAAAGGAGTCTCCTGAGTGCATTGCGTGGCAAAAATGGCAAAATTAATCTTAACAAATGATTCAATTCTTTGGTTAAATTGTTAGAGAAGATTTGGCACACCATGCTGTTATAAGAACATCATGTTTTTAATCTATCACTGGAGAGGTGCTATCATTGTAGAAAGGTTGTGTTCACTGTGTTCAAGAAAGTGGAATCAGTTTCAATCATAAGGAATTAAAGAGGTATAGTAAGCAAATAACTACCGTTGGTGAAGGTGATGGGACGAACTATCACTTCCGAGGCGATCTGGATGTAGCTATCTTTCCGAAGCGAAGCTGAGGAAAGATAGCGTATACATTCTGATCGACGAGGAAGTGATAGTTTGCCATCGCCTGAAACCAAAAGGTGATTATTTGCTTTATATTCCACATCTAAAACAATTTAACTACAAAAAGAAAAGGACGTGTATGCATCTACATAAAAGACACCATGCCCAAATTCACACCAAAAAAGTTAAACAGGAGTTTAACGCAACCCCTTGAGGGTACGGTGCGCGCATGTGTTTGTTTTAATTGCGCTCATTGGTAATGCGCGCTTAATTACGCCTGTTTTAGTGCGCTTTTGGATAATCTTCAGTGAAAGTGCGTTGCCCTTTGTAGATAGTACCTCTATCTTCGGTGAAAGTGCGTTGCCCTTTGTAGATAGTAGTACTATCTACAAAGGGCAACGAACTTTTTGTTTCTCCCATCAATAATGGGCGATCTATCTTTTATCACGTGATTTACTTTTGACCAATCGCAGAGCAAGATTCTTAGTATGTGGAATATAATGTTGATTATATTTGGATTGACTGATGGTCAGGAAACAGTAGGGTAATCAGTCGCTTGTCTAAACCACATCATACTGTTAATACTGTATCTCATTTGAATCCTTTATCAGGATATTATCACTGAGTGTTTGATATTACAAGAAAAATATATTAGAATCAGTTTAAATTAGAAGAAAGGAGGTATAAGGAGGTTATTTGGTTTTTAGAAATCATCTTCACTCAATATTTAATGCTTATGTTATGAAAGTTGTGTTTCTTCCACACAACTCTGATAAAAATATAATCTGCTGAGAGCCAAAATGATGTTCCATCATGCACTTTTACATGTATATAGACTTGACACTATTCTTGCTCTCGGCAGAGAATATTGTTGTTACTTTGTGTTGAAGTCATAAACAGCATTCACTGCAGGACAGGGGAATTAAAAGGATTGTTAACTAAAATAGAAACAACAAAAAAGCTAAGAAGCAAGCTTGCTATAGTTATGATTTCTTGACAGGTAACACAACCTTTATACTAAAAAAAGAATCCAGATTTTTTAACAATGGACTATTATTTCAATTTCACTGAAATAGTGAATTCTTATAACTATACATTCCAACAATTAAGGCTGGTATCTCACTGTAGTACAGCCAGATTCTCTTTCTGATTTGGTTGATGACTGTACAAAACTTTCTTGATGGTCATTAAATCCATAAATAGATCATCAAACAATAAATGTCCCATCTAGCATTGAATCATTTTTCAAGAATTTTTCAAGAATTGGAACAGACAAAAAGGTGCAGAAAACCACTCTGAATTGTGCAGAACATACTTTCAAACCCATACATCATATATAGTGTGAATTGAATACAGGTACATCCTATTTGAAAAATAGTTTTTTGTTTCTCTTGTTTTTTTTAATTTTCTTTTTCTCCTTCTTGTTCTCTTTTCTTCCTTTCTTTTCTTTTGCCACTGAGTGGCATTATTCATGTGCAATATCCATGTCTGATATAAATATACTAATCTAGGCCTATATAATTTTTATTTTCATCCCTTTTTCACCAGACAGCATAGTTGACAGTTTAAATGTACTGTGGGTCACATGTGACTAGCTCTACACTAAATTTAGAATTAGAATTAGAATTTCAAAAGTGATTATAATTTTGTTTCCCTTATTAAAATGGATCATATTAAATAAGTAAATCAACTTTTGGTTAGAGCACTCATAAAAACAGAGTATTAATGATTTAATAGGAACGAGAAAACTTTTAAATTCAATTGCATATAAGCAAACAAAAGTTTTACCACACAATTTATCATTTCAAAATGATTTAGATAACCATAGGAGAAATTCATCAGTGAATGAAGAAAGTTATATTTTGATTAATCACAGGATTAAGTAACAACCCCTTTTCCAGGTAAGAACAAATAATTAATTCTTAAATGATCTTCAAAAAAAGCAAAATACAAGATAAAGGTAAACCCCCCTGGACTGAATGTACATGGCAAACTAAATACAGTAAGCCTATCTTATAAATGATTTACATCCAATTAGTAAAACAAAATGCACCCATACACATAGAATAAAAAGGAAGAACAAAAATAAGTCCACAAAAATATCCCATGCACATTTCTTTGACTTATACCAAAAAAATACCTCTTCTTCCTCAGACCAAATTATGACTCGCTGTTCCATTGAAAGAATGCAAATAAATATAAGTTTAGGAGAAAAGTGAGTAAAATAAAGCAACATGAAATAACTTGTTTACAATCATATGGTGAAATGGCTAAAAAGTGATTGCAAAGGTTAACCATGAGTTGATTAAGAACAAATTGCATAATGCAGCAATATATGAGGCAATCTAGCAATTAATACTTCCCTTATATAACCCAATCACTTCTATTATCAATTGCCAGTAGAAATCTTGAGTTTGATAGTTTGAATCATGAAAGTTTGTATGATCAGTATCTCCAAAATGCATCATCTATGTTCTTGCTTTTCATGAGAATTTTAACTTTCATAATCAAATTAACACTTGCAGAGTAAGCTGTGTACACAAGCTACATTATTGTAGTATGTATAACACATACCATACAATAATAAATACCTTTCTTTCATATTTGATCTTCACAGTTTATTTCTTTTTAATTGGAGGCACTGATCATACGCAAAGATTGTTGTAGAATGAATATGATATGATGCATTCCTTTAAAAATACTGATTTAAGCTAGGTAAGTAGGTCGAGGCACATACGTGTGATATTTTGATTGGAAAGCAGTGGTAAATGTGTGAAAATATCATGCATTTGTAATAAATGAACTAAGATATAGCTAGTAGGCATATATAATCCATTTAAAGAGTCATACAAATAAATAATTAGAAACAGTATACATATATATGGAAAACTACTGAACAAATACATATATGCTTTATAAATCTAAATTGAACAAGTTATTATATACTTGTAGTCAAATATCACAAACGAATTTGCTGTTAGTATTACTTATTATTTTATGTACATTTCTACATGAAGAATGGACAGATTGTGGAAACATGCTAACAAATAAAATGACATTAAAATGTGTATGTCTCACTTGCAAGTTGAAAAGTGAAACAAAAGATAACTGAAGTATTGTAGTAAAAAATTTGATGGCTTTTCTACTTGACTCTATATCTAAAAGAGGTATAGAATATTAAATAATTTGGAATCTCCAAAAAATTGGATTTTTAAAAATATTGATTTAACACTAAACAGCAAGCTTTCCATCGACCCCATGGCTAAAACTAGAAGGAAAGACTAAGTTTTTTTTATTTTGCCTGTGCGATACATTACCATGCTTCTTATGGCTAGTTTGAATTTTCAATGAATTTTTTCTTCTTTTTTCCATCTGAATTTCCTGTTCTTTGTTTGAATGCCAGTGACTGCATTTTTGAGGGATCACATGACAAACAAATAGAGACAATGTACTGCCATGAATTGTGCACAAAATTTATACAAAACAGGGGATGGAGCATCCATTGCTTGGAAATGATATTTTGAAATTGAACATACTTTCCATCCATATATACTCCAGAAATCATAGTAATCATCACTCCTTTCAACTTGGATTTTTCCAAATCTCGGTTTGGATTTGAGAGCTGTTTTGGAGCGACATATTAGCTCTTCAATTGAAAGTCCCTAGGTATCAGAAGATTTGTCAGATGTTACAAGCATTTTAGGGAGGATGAAAGAAGATCTACAACGAAATGCGGGTTTCATTACAATAGACACACTTGATCAAAGAAGGGTAAAAAAGGTGCTAACATTTTATGTCGACTTCTAGTACACCAAATTCAAATAGTAGTTTTGTAGGGAAAAATCATTGTTAAAAGGCAGGAAAGAGAGATTTTGTCTATCAAATACAGATTTCATGCTTTATCATTAGATGGCAACATTAGTGTTTTAATTCAAATCTAAGACTATACATGCTAGATACATGTATACAGTAGGCTTGCTGGTGCACCATGTGAGAGAGAGGGAGGATTGAGGAGTCCTGAAAAGGACTCTCGGTAATCTTTCTTAAGGGTCTGTAGTCCTGAAAAGGACTGTTTGGTATAGTCTTGAAAAAGACTGTAGATACATGTACATACTTATGATTGGTCAAAAATCAAGTTGCACTAAACATCTGGGGTTGTATTTCATCACACTTAATTCTGGAAGAAACTTCTCAATATCATGTAGCAAAGATAAGTGCATTGTGTAGTGCACAGTGTTTGTTTGAAGGTTGCATAATTTACACAACAGAATATCAGCAATGCAAATATCCAAATTATCATGTGTTTGTGCTCACAAGTGACTAGTGCTGAAATAAATTGAATACATGCAAACATGTCATTGATATTAATCCATTTTCTAAAACTGTGGGTACAAATTCAAAAGAGTAGAGTATCATTTTCGACAGTGATGTTAGCAGTAAGTGACTACTTGTGCTGTTGCTCATAACATCAAATATAAATTTATAAGCGCCATCTAAAATTGGGATCATGTTAAACTAGTACCGGTAGACAAAAAACAATTTTGTTGCATATGTGCTGGTGTAATTTAGTTTTTCCATTGTGACATTAACACATTATGTAGTATAATCACTGACTGATCTTATGTGATGCTACCCCATTAAAGAATTCAAGAAAGCGGCGTTCATTCAATTAGAAGGCTGGGAGTATCATGTATTTGGTTACATTTATGATAAATAAGAATGAATGGGAATATATTTGGGTATTTGCAGCCACTTGAGATTATTAGAATGGAGGGGGTGTAATTAAATGATCTAACATTGAAAGGAATGCACACCTGTCTGTGATACATACGACTATCAATCCTGCTACCTGAAATATTGGTTTTGGTGCAATTCATAGTTTATCATCATCATTACTTTCAAATGTATTCCAGGTGCATCCTTCAATCCATTCCATGAGATACATTGATTCCACTGTACAATTTTCAAATTGTCAGTTCCTATCAAATTATTGACAGATTTAGCTGTCCACTAATTTGAAGGTTGAATTGAGGCCTTAACAATCAAATGTTATCTGTCAGGTGCTGAACTGTACGACCAATTGACCATCACAATATTAAAGACAACATACATAAACAGGTAGGTGTGCAGGTTGAATGGGAGCTAGGAGTGCAAAGACATCTGTCAAGCTGGAAAGCACACAGACTAGCTCAGAGGATCGAAGGACATTTGTTCACAGACAGGATGTCATATCCGGGATGAACTGATTCTATTTCTCTAGACTAATACTACAAAAAGGAATAGAATTATGATCAATGTGTGTGAATCACTCTGTGTATGCAAGTTTGTACTAGGGAAAAAGAAGAAGAGGTTAAAATTGTGAAAGGTGCTTCATATGAAACAAAACATTCACCTCTGTTTCTGTTTCAGCAATAAACTGCAAGGAAATAAAACAACAACATATATTTCAAAACAGAAGTGAACACTAAAAAACAACACATAACTTGTCATATAATGCCATACTTGGTATGAAAGTATAGGTATGATTTTGGCATCACTAAATCATTTCCAAAGTATTAGCTTCCAACTAATTTTTGTTAGTGATGAATCTTTTATGTAAAAGCCATAACATCACCCAATTTTCTTTTGATAATATGTATGCTATTAACACGCTTTGCGCATCACAGCTAAGAACATGCTTGAACTCTCAAATGACACATTCATGAATTTATCAATCGATACATTAATATATTAATCAACTAATAAGCCCCAGGTAAATTATATTAATCAACCACATTATAAATCAAAATCAAACAAACCTCATATCTGAACAATCCTCAAACAACATAACACACAACAGATAAAATATACTCTGCCATGCATAAAACAAACAGGCAATTATATCTCAGTCAGCTGAGAGAGGAAGAAGGGCATTCATTCATTTCATGTCAAATGACAAGAGTTAATGCCCCTCTTGCTCTAGCTCCACATCGATTTGATGCGGAAAAGAAGTGAATAAGAATGAATGAATACCTGCTTATGAAGAGCAACCTGAGCAAGTTGATCATCATCCAGCTGAGGAGGACGGTATCTATCTTCCATGATTTTAGCTGTCTCTTCAGGAGGCCAGATCAGTCGAACAAGCACAGAGTTAGGGATGAATCCTCGAGGATGGATTGGTAGAGGATGAGGATCCTTCTCCTCCTCCTCCTCCTCTTCTTCTTCTTCTCTCGTGTCCATTTTCTCTTCTTTTTCTATATTCTCTTCCTCCTGCTCATCATCAGCTTGATTCCCATCAGTCTCCATCTTCTCCTCCACCTCTTTCTCTTCTTCATTTTCTTCCATCTCTATCTTTGGCATCATTGTTCCTTCATCTTTCTTCTCCACCATCTTGTTTTCATTTGCCTCATCTTCATTTTCTTCTGTTTCGATAGGTTTATTCTTATCCACCTGGAAAGAATATAAACAACATCTATTCTTAAAATCATGACAAATCATTGGCATCTTTATACAGCAGAAAATCACCGGAGAAGAAAACAGAGAATGAATGCCATGCATCTGTGCATTTTCCTGACAACTGTAAGATAAACAAAGAACTTTTTCAAATATTCATAGAGGTTTGACGGATTATAAAATAATTTCACTGTCACATTATTAATCAACATCCAACATCCATCATGTCTGAGAAATGCTTTTGTTTCTGCCCAAGTATAACTAGCCCCTCTCTTGTTCAGATAAATTCTGAAATAATGAAGTATAAACTCCTCAACATCACTCAAAATTGACAAGAACAACTAAACTCAGAGCTGCCAACCTTGTGCAACCAAAAGAAGGAACCATGATGGCAAAAGAAAGGAATTTCGAGTAAAAAAAAGGAATTCATTAAAACGAAACTTACAACCACGCGGGACACACTTTGAATGCAGAAATGTTCATTCCTTATGCTGTTATTTCCATACTAGGACCTTTAGTTTATTTACAAGTAGGTAGTTTTTTGTTGTTGTTTTGGGGGTATTATCAGCGTTTCATTCTTTTTGAGAATATTTACGCCTTTCACTTTTTTCTTTTTTTGTTGTTGTTTACTATTTGTAAATTCGTTCTCTTCATAAATCTCTATTGTAGTAGTGGATCAACATTTTAGGGCATTTGGTTAACGTGCAGTCAGAATGTTCAACGACAACAAACCATAATTTATGAAGAAAAAACGTACTACCGTAATTTGGAGAAAAAAAACTGAATAAATCCGGGAAAAACATAATGGTTGGCAGCTCTGTAAACTGAGAACAAATATGAACATCTCTGGAAAATAGGATGACCATCCCATGCCTGCTCACATACTCTCCAAACAAGAGGAACACTTAAAAGCAATTACACCCAGAAGAAGAAAAAAGCAGCGTGAGAGAGGGGAGAGAAGATTGAACTGACCGCAATGCAAACAAAAAACAATCCTAAAACACCCCTTTTCCATAGAAAGAAAAATTACAAAAGAAAAGAAAAAAACTAAAACAATTGGTGACAACGAAAAGTGGACCTTTAGCCTACAAGGACTGCATCTAAAAAAAAACAGAGTTGTGAAAATGACAGATTCATACAGTCACAACAAAATTAAATTAAAGTCTATCAGAACAAGATGACCCCATGATACAGATCACTGAGATCTACGTGTAAATGTGCATGTAACCTAGTGAAGTTACTTGGTGTGTGTCAAGAAGAATCAATCATACAGTATGCACTAGGCCTACTTACTTCACATGTACAGATCATACTTTCAATTGAAAGCTCAGAATCCTTAGTAATTAGAAGACAAGAATGATTTTTAAATTAGTGATTACACAATAAATGATAAAATGAGAAGATCATTGGCTGGCAAGAGCAATCACTTCTATGCTGCGGCCTGACCGGCAGCAAGTCCTACCCAAGATTAAGAGTAGGCTCAAGAACAAAGAGACGTTTTCCCAATGGAATATCATTTTAGGCCAACAGTTTAAAACTAGGAAGTTAGATTTATGACAATTGTTCAAAAACCAGTTGGCAAGGAATAGTCTAATAATTGTGATAGAGAAGGGCATTACAGTCATCCAATGTGGTTGTGGCTTTAAACAGCCAGGAGTTTTGCTATCTTGGGAAGGTAGGAACATGGCACAAAAATGTGCCAGGTAAATTCAGGACCGGTCATGATTCTTATAATATAATTACAATACAGTCAAGAAGTGACTATACAAAGGTAAATTCCAAATATTCTAATGAATTTCAATCAATTATTGCATCACAACTGAGAACAGGATATTAGTAAAATGAAATAAAGATAGCATACAAAGATAGGTTTGAGCTGGCCAGGTTTGCGATGAGGCCATCTAGCTAGGGATGGGTCTGGGAAGAAGCCAATAGGTTCTCTCTCTGGCATCCACTTCCTCTCTGGATCATAATCCACAATAGGTCTAGTCAAGTCCCAATCATCATAGTCTGGAATGTCTGGTCTGTTGGTCTCAATATGGACTTGGTCCCAGTAGGAACGGAAGCCCTCGTTCTTGACCCTGTTAGCAGCTGATGTGCCCCTCTTGATAGCATTGGTCTTGGAGAACTCAAATTCACCATCTCGGAGCTTGCGGAGCTCTTCCTCTCTCGCTGCCAGCCTCGCGTAAGCCTAACAATGAAAAACAGTGATTAGACGGCATATTTACTCTTTGTGGATCTTTACTGCTTAATTACTGCTTTTAAATAAAAGTAAAAGTAAATAACAAATGTAACTTGTTCTATTTAAGATAAGTGTTTGATGTTTTTGCTTTCCTATTCTAAAGATGTAATAACATTGAAATCCTTATGACTGCTTCTTTTTCCCACAGTTTTTTTTTTCTTCTATTTTTGTAATGACTCTTTCTTAATGTCTTACCTCTTCTTTCTCCTCTTTCTCCCTTGTTATCCGATCTGTCTCTTCTTCTGTTAGTGTGTCCACAAAACGCTCAAATCTGTTCAACAAATAGGGACAGCAGATACGCAATAAGCTTGTTCGTGATAAAGTAAATACCTGAATACATGTGAGATATAGAAATGATGAATGTTTACATCAAAGAGCACAGAATCAAGATATTCATCAGCACACAGAATAGTATTACAGAAACATGACATAAGTAGAGGGAAAACAGCATTACATATAACACTCATGAACGGACAAAGAAAAAAAGAAAAAATAAAGAAGAAAAAAAAAAAAAAGGAGGAAAGAGAACTCAAGGGCAAACCAACCCTTGTAATAAGATGATTTGAATGAAAGCAGAAACAAAATGGCAAAATTTTGAAATAAATCGGACCAAAAGGAAGTTATGAATGTTTGAAATATGAGATCACTAAGTCTATACTAATCTCAAATTTGTAGTTTGGTCAGTGAATTGTGACGAACGACGTGGATAACTCTCCAATTTCCGTGTACATAAATATCATTCATTTTTGTTTGTCTCGTAAGTTCCTTCTCCCTTGGGGAACTACTCAAAATATATTATTGATATCATATTAAAAGAGGTTCTCTAAAGAGAAAACATACCTGCCAACATTTGTGTAACTGGCAATACGCAGTAAATTTGTACCAAAAAATGATTACAAATATGCTGCTGGATCATGCAGCCATTAAACGCACGCACTATGTGAAATCTCAAATCACTGCCCATGATAAAACAAGCTTAGCTTCAGCCAACAAACAACCCAAAACAACAACAAAAATCCAAGAATCAGAATGTTAAAAAAATGTAGATCCTAAATATCAGGAAAATTAGAATATTCCAGATTATACGGAAGGGTTGGCAGGAATGCCTATACCGTAATCTTATGAATCTAGAGAGAGAGAGACAGAAACTTACAGGATAGAATGACATACAGGGAGCGGATAACACTCTTCCATCACTGAACATAGCAGTGTGGGTATGATTCATATGATCTTATGAATCTAGAGAGAGAGAGAGAGAGACAGAAACTTACAGGATGACAGACAGGGAGCGGATAACTCTCTTCCATCACTGAACATAGCAGTGTGGGAATGAATCCTATGATCTTATGAATCTAGAGAGGGAGAGACAGAAACTTACAGGATGACAGACAGAGAGAGGATGACTCTCTTCCATCACTGAACATAGCAGTGTGGGTATGAATCCTATGATCTTATCAATCTAGAGAGAGAGACAGAAACTTACAGGATGACAGACAGGGAGAAGATGACTCTCTTCCATCACTGAACATAGCAGTGTGGGAATGAATCCTATGATCTTATCAATCTAGAGAGAGAGACAGAAACTTACAGGATGACAGACAGGGAGAAGATGACTCTCTTCCATCACTGAACATATCAGTGTAAGAATGAATCCTATGATCTTATTAATCTAAAGAGGGAGAGACAGAAACTTACAGGATGACAGACAGAGAGAGGATGACTCTCTTCCATCACTGAACATAGCAGTGTGGGTATGAATCCTATGATCTTATCAATCTAGAGAGAGAGAGACAGAAACTTACAGGATGACAGACAGGGAGAGGATGACTCTCTTCCATCACTGAACATAGCAGTGTGGGAATGAATCCTATGATCTTATCAATCTAGAGAGAGAGACAGAAACTTACAGGATGACAGACAGGGAGAAGATGACTCTCTTCCATCACTGAACATGGCAGTGTGGGTATGAATCCTATGATCTTATCAATCTAGAGAGAGAGACAGAAACTTACAGGGTGACAGACAGGGAGAAGATGACTCTCTTCCATCACTGCATATCAGTGTGGGAATAAATCCTATGATCTTATCAATCTAGAGAGAGAGACAGAAACTTACAGGATGACAGACAGGGAGAGGATGACTCTCTTCCATCACTGAATATAGCAGTGTGGGTATGAATCCTATGATCTTATGAATCTAGAGAGAGAGGGAGAGACAGAAACTTACAGGATAACAGACAGGGAGAGGATGACTCTCTTCCATCACTGAACATAGCAGTGTGGGAATGAATCATATGATCTTATGAATCTAGAGAGAGAGAGAGAGAACTTACAGGATAACAGACAGGGAGAGG
Source organism: Strongylocentrotus droebachiensis (assembly GCA_035222895.1). Lineage (NCBI taxonomy): Eukaryota > Metazoa > Echinodermata > Echinoidea > Camarodonta > Strongylocentrotidae > Strongylocentrotus > Strongylocentrotus droebachiensis. Next base: position 129,395 of record JAVYIG010004428.1, read on the forward strand.
ATGACTCTCTTCCATCACTGAACATAGCAGTGTGGGAATGAATCCTATGACCTTATTAATCTAAAGAGGGAGAGACAGAAACTTACAGGATGACAGACAGAGAGAGGATGACTCTCTTCCATCACTGAACATAGCAGTGTGGGTATGAATCCTATGATCTTATCAATCTAGAGAGAGAGAGACAGAAACTTACAGGATGACAGACAGGGAGAGGATGACTCTCTTCCATCACTGAACATAGCAGTGTGGGAATGAATCCTATGATCTTATCAATCTAGAGAGAGAGACAGAAACTTACAGGATGACAGACAGGGAGAAGATGACTCTCTTCCATCACTGAACATGGCAGTGTGGGTATGAATCCTATGATCTTATCAATCTAGAGAGAGAGACAGAAACTTACAGGGTGACAGACAGGGAGAAGATGACTCTCTTCCATCACTGCATATCAGTGTGGGAATAAATCCTATGATCTTATCAATCTAGAGAGAGAGACAGAAACTTACAGGATGACAGACAGGGAGAGGATGACTCTCTTCCATCACTGAATATAGCAGTGTGGGTATGAATCCTATGATCTTATGAATCTAGAGAGAGAGGCAGAAACTTACAGGATGACAGACAGGGAGAGGATGACTCTCTTCCATCACTGAACATAGCAGTGTGGGAATGAATCCTATGATCTTATCAATCTAGAGAGAGAGACAAAAACTTACAGGATGACAGACAGGGAGAGGATGACTCTCTTCCATCACTGAACATAGCAGTGTGGGAATGAATCCTATGATCTTATCAATCTAGAGGGAGAGACAGAAACTTACAGGATGACAGACAGGGAGAGAATGACTCTCTTCCATCACTGAACATAGCAGTGTGGGTATGAATCCTATGATCTTATCAATCTAGAGAGAGAGACAGAAACTTACAGGATGACAGACAGGGAGAGGATGACTCTCTTCCATCACTGAACATAGCAGTGTGGGAATGAATCCTATGATCTTATCAATCTAGAGAGAGAGAGAGAGATACAGAAACTTACAGGATGACATACAGGGAGCGGATAACTCTCTTCCATCACTGAACATAGCAGTGTGGGTATGAATCCTATGATCTTATACATCTAGAGAGAGAGAGAGATACAGAAACTTACAGGATGACATAAAGGGAGTGGATAACTCTCTTCCATCACTGAACATATCAGTGTGGGAATGAATCCTATGATCTTATCAATCTAAAGAGAGAGAGAGACAGAAACTTACAGGATGACAGAGAGGGAGAGGATGACTCTCTTCCATCACTGAACATAGCAGTGTGGGAATGAATCCTATGATCTTATGAGTCTAGAGAGGGAGCGAGAGAACTCACAGGATAACAGACAGGGAGAGGATAATTCTCTTCCATCACTGAACATAGCAGTGTGGGTATGAATCCTATGATCTTATGAAGCTAGAGAGAGAGAGAAATACAGAAACTTACAGGATGACATACAGGGAGCAGATAACTCTCTTCCATCACTGAACATAGCAGTGTGGGTATGAATCCTATGATCTTATGAATCTAGAGAGAGAGAGAGATACAGAAACTTACAGGATGACAGACAGGGAGAGGATGACTCTCTTCCATCACTGAACATAGCAGTGTGGGAATGAATCCTATGATCTTATCAATCTAAAGAGAGAGAGAGACAGAAACTTACAGGATGACAGACAGGGAGAGAATGACTCTCTTCCATCACTGAACATAGCAGTGTGGGTATGAATCCTATGATCTTATCAATCTAGAGAGAGAGACAGAAACTTACAGGATAACAGACAGGGAGAGGATAACTCTCTTCCATCACTGAACATAGCAGTGTGGGAATGAATCCTATGATCTTATCAATCTAGAGAGAGAGAGAGAGATACAGAAACTTACAGGATGACATACAGGGAGCGGATAACTCTCTTCCATCACTGAACATAGCAGTGTGGGTATGAATCCTATGATCTTATGAATCTAGAGAGAGAGAGAGATACAGAAACTTACAGGATGACATAAAGGGAGTGGATAACTCTCTTCCATCACTGAACATATCAGTGTGGGAATGAATCCTATGATCTTATCAATCTAAAGAGAGAGAGAGACAGAAACTTACAGGATGACAGAGAGGGAGAGGATGACTCTCTTCCATCACTGAACATAGCAGTGTGGGAATGAATCCTATGATCTTATGAGTCTAGAGAGGGAGCGAGAGAACTCACAGGATAACAGACAGGGAGAGGATAACTCTCTTCCATCACTGAACATAGCAGTGTGGGTATGAATCCTATGATCTTATGAAGCTAGAGAGAGAGAGAAATACAGAAACTTACAGGATGACATACAGGGAGCAGATAACTCTCTTCCATCACTGAACATAGCAGTGTGGGTATGAATCCTATGATCTTATGAATCTAGAGAGAGAGAGAGATACAGAAACTTACAGGATGACATAAAGGGAGTGGATAACTCTCTTCCATCACTGAACATATCAGTGTGGGAATGAATCCTATGATCTTATCAATCTAAAGAGAGAGAGAGACAGAAACTTACAGGATGACAGAGAGGGAGAGGATGACTCTCTTCCATCACTGAACATAGCAGTGTGGGAATGAATCCTATGATCTTATGAGTCTAGAGAGGGAGCGAGAGAACTCACAGGATAACAGACAGGGAGAGGATAACTCTCTTCCATCACTGAACATAGCAGTGTGGGTATGAATCCTATGATCTTATGAAGCTAGAGAGAGAGAGAAATACAGAAACTTACAGGATGACATACAGGGAGCGGATAACTCTCTTCCATCACTGAACATAGCAGTGTGGGTATGAATCCTATGATCTTATGAATCTAGAGAGAGAGAGAGAGAGACAGAAACTTACATGATGACAGACAGGGAGCGGATAACTCTCTTCCATCACTGAACATAGCAGTGTGGGTATGCATCATAAGATCTTATCAATCTAGAGAGAGAGAGAGACAGAAACTTACAAGATAACAGACAGGGAGAGGATGACTCTCTTCCATCACTGAACATAGCAGTGTGGGAATGAATCCTATGATCTTAGGAAGCTAGAGAGAGAGAGAAATACAGAACCTTACATGATGACATACAGGGAGCGGATAACTCTCTTCCATCACTGAACATAGCAGTGTGGGTATGAAACCTATGATCTTAGGAAGCTAGAGAGAGAAAGAAATACAGAACCTTACATGATGACATACAGGGAGCGGATAACTCTCTTCCATCACTGAACATAGCAGTGAGGGTATGAATCCTATGATCTTCGGAAGCTAGAGAGAGAGATACATAACCTTACATGATGACATACAGGGAGCAATAACTCTCTTCCATCACTGAACATAGCAGTGTAGGTATGAATCCTATGATCTTATGAATCTAGAGAGGGAGCGAGAGAACTTACAGGATAACAGACAGGGAGCGGATAACTCTCTTCCATCACTGAACATAGCAGTGTGGGTATGAATCCTATGATCTTATGAATCTAGAGAGAGAGGGAGAGACAGAAACTTACAGGATAACAGACAGGGAGAGGATGACTCTCTTCCATCACTGAACATAGCAGTGTGGGTATGAATCCTATTATCTTATGAATCTAGAGAGAGAGGGAGAGACAGAAACTTACAGGATGACAGACAGGGAGAGGATGAGTCTCTTCCATCACTGAACATAGCAGTGTGGGTATGAATGCTATGATCTTATGAATCTAGAGAGAGAGGGAGAGACAGAAACGTACAGGATAACAGACAAGGAGAGGATAACTCTCTTCCATCACTGAACATAGCAGTGTGGGAATGAATCCTATGATCTTATGAATCTAGAGAGAGAGGGAGAGACAGAAACTTACAGGATAACAGACAGGGAGAGGATGAGTCTCTTCCATCACTGAACATAGCAGTGTGGGTATGAATCATATGATCTTATGAATCTAGAGAGAGGGAGAGACAGAAACTTACAGGATGACATAAAGGGAGCGGATGGGTCTCTTCCATCACTGAACATAGCAGTGTGGGTATGCATCCTATGATCTTATGAATCTAGAGAGGGAGCGAGAGAACTTACAGGATAACAGACAGGGAGAGGATAACTCTCTTCCATCACTGAACATAGCAGTGTGGGATGAAACCTATGATCTTATGAATCTAGAGAGAGAGGGAGAGACAGAAACTTACAGGATGACAGACAGGGAGAGGATGAGTCTCTTCCATCACTGAACATAGCAGTGTGGGAATGAATCCTATGATCTTATGAATCTAGAGAGAGAGGGAGAGACAGAAACGTACAGGATAACAGACAGGGAGAGGATGAGTCTCTTCCATCACTGAACATAGCAGTGTGGGTATGAATCCTATGATCTTATGAATCTAGAGAGGGAGCGAGAGAACTTACAGGATAACAGACAGGGAGCAGATAACTCTCTTCCATCACTGAACATAGCAGTGTGGGTATGCATCATATGATCTTATCAATCTAGAGAGAGAGACAGAAACTTACAGGATGACAGACAGGAAGAGGATGACACTCTTCCATCACTGAACATAGCAGTGTGGGAATGAATCCTATGATCTTATCAATCTAAAGAGGGAGAGACAGAAACTTACAGGATGACAGACAGGGAGAGGATGACTCTCTTCCATCACTGAACATAGCAGTGTGGGTATGAATCCTATGATCTTATCAATCTAGAGAGAGAGACAGAAACTTACAGGATGACAGACAGGGAGAGGATGACTCTCTTCCATCACTGAACATAGCAGTGTGGGTATGAATCCTATGATCTTATGAATCTAGAGAGAGAGAGAGAGACAGGAACTTACAGGATGACATACAGGGAGCGGATAACTCTCTTCCATCACTGAACATAGCAGTGTGGGTATGAATCCTATGATCTTATGAATCTAGAGAGAGAGAGAGATACAGAAACTTACAGGATGACAGACAGGGAGAGGATGACTCTCTTCCATCACTGAACATAGCAGTGTGGGAATGAATCCTATGATCTTATCAATCTAAAGAGAGAGAGAGACAGAAACTTACAGGATGACAGACAGGGAGAGAATGACTCTCTTCCATCACTGAACATAGCAGTGTGGGTATGAATCCTATGATCTTATCAATCTAGAGAGAGAGACAGAAACTTACAGGATAACAGACAGGGAGAGGATAACTCTCTTCCATCACTGAACATAGCAGTGTGGGAATGAATCCTATGATCTTATCAATCTAGAGAGAGAGAGAGAGATACAGAAACTTACAGGATGACATACAGGGAGCGGATAACTCTCTTCCATCACTGAACATAGCAGTGTGGGTATGAATCCTATGATCTTATGAATCTAGAGAGAGAGAGAGATACAGAAACTTACAGGATGACATAAAGGGAGTGGATAACTCTCTTCCATCACTGAACATATCAGTGTGGGAATGAATCCTATGATCTTATCAATCTAAAGAGAGAGAGAGACAGAAACTTACAGGATGACAGAGAGGGAGAGGATGACTCTCTTCCATCACTGAACATAGCAGTGTGGGAATGAATCCTATGATCTTATGAGTCTAGAGAGGGAGCGAGAGAACTCACAGGATAACAGACAGGGAGAGGATAACTCTCTTCCATCACTGAACATAGCAGTGTGGGTATGAATCCTATGATCTTATGAAGCTAGAGAGAGAGAGAAATACAGAAACTTACAGGATGACATACAGGGAGCAGATAACTCTCTTCCATCACTGAACATAGCAGTGTGGGTATGAATCCTATGATCTTATGAATCTAGAGAGAGAGAGAGATACAGAAACTTACAGGATGACATAAAGGGAGTGGATAACTCTCTTCCATCACTGAACATATCAGTGTGGGAATGAATCCTATGATCTTATCAATCTAAAGAGAGAGAGAGACAGAAACTTACAGGATGACAGAGAGGGAGAGGATGACTCTCTTCCATCACTGAACATAGCAGTGTGGGAATGAATCCTATGATCTTATGAGTCTAGAGAGGGAGCGAGAGAACTCACAGGATAACAGACAGGGAGAGGATAACTCTCTTCCATCACTGAACATAGCAGTGTGGGTATGAATCCTATGATCTTATGAAGCTAGAGAGAGAGAGAAATACAGAAACTTACAGGATGACATACAGGGAGCGGATAACTCTCTTCCATCACTGAACATAGCAGTGTGGGTATGAATCCTATGATCTTATGAATCTAGAGAGAGAGAGAGAGAGACAGAAACTTACATGATGACAGACAGGGAGCGGATAACTCTCTTCCATCACTGAACATAGCAGTGTGGGTATGCATCATAAGATCTTATCAATCTAGAGAGAGAGAGAGACAGAAACTTACAAGATAACAGACAGGGAGAGGATGACTCTCTTCCATCACTGAACATAGCAGTGTGGGAATGAATCCTATGATCTTAGGAAGCTAGAGAGAGAGAGAAATACAGAACCTTACATGATGACATACAGGGAGCGGATAACTCTCTTCCATCACTGAACATAGCAGTGTGGGTATGAAACCTATGATCTTAGGAAGCTAGAGAGAGAAAGAAATACAGAACCTTACATGATGACATACAGGGAGCGGATAACTCTCTTCCATCACTGAACATAGCAGTGAGGGTATGAATCCTATGATCTTAGGAAGCTAGAGAGAGAGAGAGATACATAACCTTACATGATGACATACAGGGAGCAATAACTCTCTTCCATCACTGAACATAGCAGTGTAGGTATGAATCCTATGATCTTATGAATCTAGAGAGGGAGCGAGAGAACTTACAGGATAACAGACAGGGAGCGGATAACTCTCTTCCATCACTGAACATAGCAGTGTGGGTATGAATCCTATGATCTTATGAATCTAGAGAGAGAGGGAGAGACAGAAACTTACAGGATAACAGACAGGGAGAGGATGACTCTCTTCCATCACTGAACATAGCAGTGTGGGTATGAATCCTATTATCTTATGAATCTAGAGAGAGAGGGAGAGACAGAAACTTACAGGATGACAGACAGGGAGAGGATGAGTCTCTTCCATCACTGAACATAGCAGTGTGGGTATGAATGCTATGATCTTATGAATCTAGAGAGAGAGGGAGAGACAGAAACGTACAGGATAACAGACAAGGAGAGGATAACTCTCTTCCATCACTGAACATAGCAGTGTGGGAATGAATCCTATGATCTTATGAATCTAGAGAGAGAGGGAGAGACAGAAACTTACAGGATAACAGACAGGGAGAGGATGAGTCTCTTCCATCACTGAACATAGCAGTGTGGGTATGAATCATATGATCTTATGAATCTAGAGAGAGGGAGAGACAGAAACTTACAGGATGACATAAAGGGAGCGGATGGGTCTCTTCCATCACTGAACATAGCAGTGTGGGTATGCATCCTATGATCTTATGAATCTAGAGAGGGAGCGAGAGAACTTACAGGATAACAGACAGGGAGAGGATAACTCTCTTCCATCACTGAACATAGCAGTGTGGGTATGAAACCTATGATCTTATGAATCTAGAGAGAGAGGGAGAGACAGAAACTTACAGGATGACAGACAGGGAGAGGATGAGTCTCTTCCATCACTGAACATAGCAGTGTGGGAATGAATCCTATGATCTTATGAATCTAGAGAGAGAGGGAGAGACAGAAACGTACAGGATAACAGAAAGGGAGAGGATGAGTCTCTTCCATCACTGAACATAGCAGTGTGGGTATGAATCCTATGATCTTATGAATCTAGAGAGGGAGCGAGAGAACTTACAGGATAACAGACAGGGAGCAGATAACTCTCTTCCATCACTGAACATAGCAGTGTGGGTATGCATCATATGATCTTATCAATCTAGAGAGAGAGACAGAAACTTACAGGATGACAGACAGGAAGAGGATGACACTCTTCCATCACTGAACATAGCAGTGTGGGAATGAATCCTATGATCTTATCAATCTAAAGAGGGAGAGACAGAAACTTACAGGATGACAGACAGGGAGAGGATGACTCTCTTCCATCACTGAACATAGCAGTGTGGGAATAATAATAATAGAAAATAATAATAAAAACGTTACTTATAAAGCGCTTACCACCGAAGTCTCTAAGCGCTATACACACAAAATAGACTGATATACAATTACATCTTATACAAAACTAAAAAAGCAAATAAACCTACAAATAACAATACATATGGAATACACATCAAAGTGAACAGAGTTAATTAATCATCGAACGCAATTTTGAATAAATGTGTCTTGAGACTAGTTTTGAATAGGTTAACGGTTTGACAGTTTTTTACATTTAAAGGTAATTTGTTCCAAAGTTCAGCAGAAGCTTTGCGAAAAGAGCGATGAATGAATCCTATGATCTTATGAATCTAGAGAGAGAGAGAGAGAGAGAGAGAAACTTACAGGATGACATACAGGGAGTCGATAACTCTCTTCCATCACTGAACATAGCAGTGTGGGTATGAAACCTATGATCTTAGGAAGCTAGAGAGAGAGACAGGAACTTACAGGATGACAGACAGGGAGAGGATAACTCTCTTCCATTACTGAACATAGCATTGTGGGAATGAATCCTATGATCTTATGAATCTAGAGAGAGAGAGAGAGAAACTTACAGGATAACAGACAGGGAGAGGATAACTCTCTTCCATCACTGAACATAGCAGTGTGGGAATGAATCCTATGATCTTATGAATCTAGAGAGAGAGAGAGAGAAACTTACAGGATGACATACAGGGAGTGGATAACTCTCTTCCATCACTGAACATAGCAGTGTGGGAATGAATCCTATGATCTTATGAATCTAGAGAGAGAGAGACAGACAGAAACTTACAGGATGACATACAGGGAGTGGATAACTCTCTTCCATCACTGAACATAGCAGTGTGGGTATGAATCCTATGATCTTATGAAGCTAGAGAGAGAGAGAAATACAGAAACTTACAGGATGACATACAGGGAGCGGATAACTCTCTTCCATCACTGAACATAGCAGTGTGGGTATGAATCCTATGATCTTATGAATCTAGAGAGAGAGAGAGAGAGACAGAAACTTACATGATGACAGACAGGGAGCGGATAACTCTCTTCCATCACTGAACATAGCAGTGTGGGTATGCATCATAAGATCTTATCAATCTAGAGAGAGAGAGAGACAGAAACTTACAAGATAACAGACAGGGAGAGGATGACTCTCTTCCATCACTGAACATAGCAGTGTGGGTATGAATCCTATGATCTTAGGAAGCTAGAGAGAGAGAGAAATACAGAACCTTACATGATGACATACAGGGAGCGGATAACTCTCTTCCATCACTGAACATAGCAGTGTGGGTATGAAACCTATGATCTTAGGAAGCTAGAGAGAGAAAGAAATACAGAACCTTACATGATGACATACAGGGAGCGGATAACTCTCTTCCATCACTGAACATAGCAGTGAGGGTATGAATCCTATGATCTTAGGAAGCTAGAGAGAGAGAGAGATACATAAACTTACATGATGACATACAGGGAGCAATAACTCTCTTCCATCACTGAACATAGCAGTGTAGGTATGAATCCTATGATCTGATGAATCTAGAGAGGGAGCGAGAGAACTTACAGGATAACAGACAGGGAGCAGATAACTCTCTTCCATCACTGAACATAGCAGTGTGGGTATGAATCCTATGATCTTATGAATCTAGAGAGAGAGGGAGAGACAGAAACTTACAGGATAACAGACAGGGAGAGGATGACTCTCTTCCATCACTGAACATAGCAGTGTGGGAATGAATCCTATGATCTTATCAATCTAGAGGGAGAGACAGAAACTTACAGGATGACAGAGAGGGAGTGGATAACTCTCTTCCATCACTGAACATAGCAGTGTGGGAATGAATCCTATGATCTTATCAATCTAGAGGGAGAGACAGAAACTTACAGGATGACAGAGAGGGAGTGGATAACTCTCTTCCATCACTGAACATAGCAGTGTGGGTATGAATCCTATGATCTTATGAAGCTAGAGAGAGAGAGAAATACAGAAACTTACAGGATGACATACAGGGAGCGGATAACTCTCTTCCATCACTGAACATAGCAGTGTGGGTATGAATCCTATGATCTTATGAATCTAGAGAGAGAGAGACAGAAACTTACATGATGACAGACAGGGAGCGGATAACTCTCTTCCATCACTGAACATAGCAGTGTGGGTATGCATCATAAGATCTTATCAATCTAGAGAGAGAGAGAGACAGAAACTTACAAGATAACAGACAGGGAGAGGATGACTCTCTTCCATCACTGAACATAGCAGTGTGGGAATGATTCCTATGATCTTAGGAAGCTAGAGAGAGAGAGAAATACAGAACCTTACATGATGACATACAGGGAGCGGATAACTCTCTTCCATCACTGAACATAGCAGTGTGGGTATGAAACCTATGATCTTAGGAAGCTAGAGAGAGAAAGAAATACAGAACCTTACATGATGACATACAGGGAGCGGATAACTCTCTTCCATCACTGAACATAGCAGTGAGGGTATGAATCCTATGATCTTAGGAAGCTAGAGAGAGAGAGAGATACATAAACTTACATGATGACATACAGGGAGCAATAACTCTCTTCCATCACTGAACATAGCAGTGTAGGTATGAATCCTATGATCTTATGAATCTAGAGAGGGAGCGAGAGAACTTACAGGATAACAGACAGGGAGCGGATAACTCTCTTCCATCACTGAACATAGCAGTGTGGGTATGAATCCTATGATCTTATGAATCTAGAGAGAGAGGGAGAGACAGAAACTTACAGGATAACAGACAGGGAGAGGATGACTCTCTTCCATCACTGAACATAGCAGTGTGGGAATGAATCCTATGATCTTATCAATCTAGAGGGAGAGACAGAAACTTACAGGATGACAGAGAGGGAGTGGATAACTCTCTTCCATCACTGAACATAGCAGTGTGGGAATGAATCCTATGATCTTATGAATCTAGAGAGGGAGCGAGAGAACTAACAGGATAACAGACAGGGAGAGGATGACTCTCTTCCATCACTGAACATATCAGTGTGGGAATGAATCCTATGATCTTATCAATCTAAAGAGAGAGAGACAGAAACTTACAGGATAACAGACAGGGAGAGGATGACTCTCTTCCATCACTGAACATAGCAGTGTGGGTATGAATCCTATGATCTTATCAATCTAGAGAGAGAGAGACAGAAACTTACAGGATGATAGACAGGGAGAGGATGACTCTCTTCCATCACTGAACAAAGCAGTGTGGGAATGAATCCTATGATCTTATCAATCTAGAGAGAGAGACAGAAACTTACAGGATGACAGACAGGGAGAGGATGACTCTCTTCCATCACTGAACATATCAGTGTGGGAATGAATCCTATGATCTTATCAATCTAAAGAGGGAGAGACAGAAACTTACAGGATGACAGACAGGGAGAGGATGACTCTCTTCCATCACTGAACATAGCAGTGTGGGTATGAATCCTATGATCTTATCAATCTAGAGAGAGAGAGAGAGACAGGAACTTACAGGATGACATACAGGGAGCGGATAACTCTCTTCCATCACTGAACATAGCAGTGTGGGTATGAATCCTATGATCTTATGAATCTAGAGAGAGAGGGAGATACAGAAACTTACAGGATGACAGACAGGGAGAGGATGAGTCTCTTCCATCACTGAACATAGCAGTGTGGGAATGAATCCTATGATCTTATGAAGCTAGAGAGAGAGACAGAAACTTACAGGATAACAGACAGGGAGAGAATGACTCTCTTCCATCACTGAACATAGCAGTGTGGGAATGAATCCTATGATCTTAGGAAGCTAGAGAGAGAGAGAAATACAGAACCTTACATGATGACATACAGGGAGCGGATAACTCTCTTCCATCACTGAACATAGCAGTGTGGGTATGAATCCTATGATCTTATGAATCTAGAGAGAGAGAGAGAGAGACAGAAACTTACATGATGACAGACAGGGAGCGGATAACTCTCTTCCATCACTGAACATAGCAGTGTGGGTATGCATCATAAGATCTTATCAATCTAGAGAGAGAGAGAGACAGAAACTTACAAGATAACAGACAGGGAGAGGATGACTCTCTTCCATCACTGAACATAGCAGTGTGGGAATGAATCCTATGATCTTAGGAAGCTAGAGAGAGAGAGAAATACAGAACCTTACATGATGACATACAGGGAGCGGATAACTCTCTTCCATCACTGAACATAGCAGTGTGGGTATGAAACCTATGATCTTAGGAAGCTAGAGAGAGAAAGAAATACAGAACCTTACATGATGACATACAGGGAGCGGATAACTCTCTTCCATCACTGAACATAGCAGTGAGGGTATGAATCCTATGATCTTAGGAAGCTAGAGAGAGAGAGAGATACATAACCTTACATGATGACATACAGGGAGCAATAACTCTCTTCCATCACTGAACATAGCAGTGTAGGTATGAATCCTTTGATCTTATGAATCTAGAGAGGGAGCGAGAGAACTTACAGGATAACAGACAGGGAGCGGATAACTCTCTTCCATCACTGAACATAGCAGTGTGGGTATGCATCCTATGATCTTATGAATCTAGAGAGGGAGCGAGAGAACTTACAGGATAACAGACAGGGAGAGGATAACTCTCTTCCATCACTGAACATAGCAGTGTGGGAATGAATCCTATAATCTTATGAATCTAGAGAGAGAGGGAGAGACAGAAACGTACAGGATAACAGACAGGGAGAGGATAACAGACAGGGAGAGGATAACTCTCTTCCATCACTGAACATAGCAGTGTGGGAATGAATCCTATAATCTTATGAATCTAGAGAGAGAGGGAGAGACAGAAACGTACAGGATAACAGACAGGGAGAGGATAACTCTCTTCCATCACTGAACATAGCAGTGTGGGTATGCATCCTATGATCTTATGAATCTAGAGAGGGAGCGAGAGAACTTACAGGATAACAGACAGGGAGACGATAACTCTCTTCCATCACTGAACATAGCAGTGTGGGTATGAATCCTATGATCTTATCAATCTAGAGAGGGAGAGACAGAAACTTACAGGATGACAGACAGGGAGTGGATAACTCTCTTCCATCACTGAACATAGCAGTGTGGGAATGAATCCTATGATCTTATCAATCTAGAGAGAGGGAGAGACAGAAACTTACAGGATAACAGACAGGGAGAGGATGACTCTCTTCCATCACTGAACATAGCAGTGTGGGAATGAATCCTATGATCTTATCAATCTAGAGAGAGGGAGAGACAGAAACTTACAGGATAACAGACAGGGAGAGGATGACTCTCTTCCATCACTGAACATAGCAGTGTGGGTATGAATCCTATGATCTTATGAAGCTAGTGAGAGGATGACAGACGGGGAGTGGATAACTCTCTTCCATCACTGAACATAGCAGTGTGGGAATGAATCCTATGATCTTATCAATCTAGAGAGAGGGAGAGACAGAAACTTACAGGATGACATACAGGGAGCGGATAACTCTCTTCCATCACTGAACATAGCAGTGTGGGAATGAATCCTATGATCTTATGAATCTAGTGAGAGGATGACAGACAGGGAGAGGATGACACTTTTCCATCACTGAACATAGCAGTGTGGGAATGAATCCTATGATCTTATCAATCTAAAGAGAGAGAGACAGAAACTTACAGGATAACAGACAGGGAGAGGATGACTCTCTTCCATCACTGAACATAGCAGTGTGGGTATGAATCAGAGCTGCCAACCTGTCACTTTCAAAAAACATATTATTCAGCTTGAAAAACCATATTTTTAGGTGAAAAAACATATTTTGCCTGTTTTACGTTTTTTCCCTATAAAATGCTACTGCAATCATGTTTTTTTGAATAAAAACGCTTTCTATCATTGAGAGCTGCTGACCTGTCACTTGAAGAAAAAAAAAAAAAAAAAAAAATTAATACAAAAAAAAAAAATGATTTGTTAAATATATTTACCTACTTTATCAGAAAAATCCATTATTTAAAACTATAAGAATTTAAGTCAATGAGTACGAGGGCCGCTGAATTGCGGCGCAACACACGATGATGTTCTATGCCGAAGTTGGGGCACCTATTGGTGCTTCATTGCGGTCGAATCAAGGCAAGTCTAGAATTGCAATCAACTTTGTACATAGAGTCAATGCATCAGCAGGTCCGGTGTTCGTTTTTCATTTGGCTTTTTGAAGATACCATGATTACCATCACACTCGAAGGGCTTGCGATAGGCGAAAAAAATGGTAACAAAATCGCTGATTTCTTGATTTTTAGCGCTTTTTGGGTGAAGCTGTTTCTTAAAACTGGGCTAAACCCCCGTGAGCTTTGGAAATATGGCCCTGATTCCGCATTTTTGACAGCAAAATTTGGCTTTTGGAATGGACTTTTGGAAGTAAGATCGGGACTTTCTTGTACTGACACTGTGTGTGTAGTGCAGTGCACTGATATGTCATTAGCGTGTGTATGCATGGCCTGGGGAAATGCGCTCGTCTTTTAGTGGTGTACATCCCCTGTATTGTGTGCAATGTACATGCGTGCGCGCTGCAGGAATCGCCAACACAAAGCAATAGCAAAACTATGCATATGCTGGTTCTCACAGCCAGCCGCTAGCCACGTTCGCACAGCCATACTCGAAACTTTCAAAAAACGTATTTTGGCACAGCAAAACGTACAGACGTATTTTCCCCCCCAAAAACGTATTAATACGTTAAAAACGTACTACTTGGCAGCTCTGATGAATCCTATGATCTTATGAATCTAGTGAGAGGGAGAGACAGAAACTTACAGGATGACATACAGGGAGCGGATAACTCTCTTCCATCACTGAACATAGCAGTGTGGGTATGAATCCTATAATCTTATCAATCTAGAGAGAGGGAGAGACAGAAACTTACAGGATAACAGACAGGGAGAGGATGACTCTCTTCCATCACTGAACATAGCAGTGTGGGTATGAATCATATGATCTTATGAATCTAGAGAGAGAGAGGGAGAGACAGAAACTTACAGGATAACAGACAGGGAGAGGATAACTCTCTTCCATCACTGAACATAGCAGTGTGGGAATGAATCCTATGATCTTATGAATCTAGAGAGAGAGGGAGCGAGAGAACTTACAGGATGACAGACAGGGAGAGGATAACTCTCTTCCATCACTGAACATAGCAGTGTGGGAATGAATCCTATGATCTTATGAATCTAGAGAGAGAGAGGGAGAGACAGAAACTTACAGGATAACAGACAGGGAGAGGATGAGTCTCTTCCATCACTGAACATAGCAGTGTGGGTATGAATCATATGATCTTATGAATCTAGTGAGAGGATGACAGACAGGGAGTGGATAACTCTCTTCCATCACTGAACATAGCAGTGTGGGTATGAATCCTATGATCTTATCAATCTAAAGAGAGAGAGACAGAAACTTACAGGATGACATACAGGGAGCGGATAACTCTCTTCCATCACTGAACATAGCAGTGTGGGAATGAATCCTATGATCTTATCAATCTAAAGAGAGAGAGACAGAAACTTACAGGATAACAGACAGGGAGAGGATGACTCTCTTCCATCACTGAACATAGCAGTGTGGGTATGAATCATATGATCTTATGAATCTAGAGAGAGAGAGGGAGAGACAGAAACTTACAGGATAACAGACAGGGAGAGGATGAGTCTCTTCCATCACTGAACATAGCAGTGTGGGTATGAATCATATGATCTTATGAATCTAGAGAGAGAGAGGGAGAGACAGAAACTTACAGGATAACAGACAGGGAGAGGATAACTCTCTTCCATCACTGAACATAGCAGTGTGGGTATGAATCCTATGATCTTATGAATCTAGAGAGAGGATGACATACAGGGAGTGGATAACTCTCTTCCATCACTGAACATAGCAGTGTGGGTATGAATCCTATGATCTTATGAATCTAGAGAGAGGATGACATACAGGGAGTGGATAACTCTCTTCCATCACTGAACATAGCAGTGTGGGTATGAATCCTATGATCTTATGAATCTAGAGAGAGAGAGGGAGAGACAGAAACTTACATGATGACATACAGGGAGCGGATAACTCTCTTCCATCACTGAACATAGCAGTGTGGGAATGAATCCTATGATCTTATGAATCTAGAGAGAGAGAGGGAGAGACAGAAACTTACAGGATAACAGACAGGGAGAGGATGAGTCTCTTCCATCACTGAACATAGCAGTGTGGGTATGAATCATATGATCTTATGAATCTAGTGAGAGGATGACAGACAGGGAGTGGATAACTCTCTTCCATCACTGAACATAGCAGTGTGGGTATGAATCCTATGATCTTATCAATCTAAAGAGAGAGAGACAGAAACTTACAGGATGACATACAGGGAGCGGATAACTCTCTTCCATCACTGAACATAGCAGTGTGGGAATGAATCCTATGATCTTATCAATCTAAAGAGAGAGAGACAGAAACTTACAGGATAACAGACAGGGAGAGGATGAGTCTCTTCCATCACTGAACATAGCAGTGTGGGAATGAATCCTATGATCTTATGAATCTAGAGAGAGAGGGAGAGACAGAAACTTACAGGATAACAGACAGGGAGAGGATGAGTCTCTTCCATCACTGAACATAGCAGTGTGGGTATGAATCCTATGATCTTATCAATCTAGAGAGAGAGACAGAAACTTACAGGATAACAGACAGGGAGCGGATGAGTCTCTTCCATCACTGAACATAGCAGTGTGGGTATGAATCATATGATCTTATGAATCTAGTGAGAGGATGACAGACAGGGAGTGGATAACTCTCTTCCATCACTGAACATAGCAGTGTGGGTATGAATCCTATGATCTTATCAATCTAAAGAGAGAGAGACAGAAACTTACAGGATGACATACAGGGAGCGGATAACTCTCTTCCATCACTGAACATAGCAGTGTGGGAATGAATCCTATGATCTTATCAATCTAAAGAGAGAGAGACAGAAACTTACAGGATAACAGACAGGGAGAGGATGAGTCTCTTCCATCACTGAACATAGCAGTGTGGGAATGAATCCTATGATCTTATGAATCTAGAGAGAGAGGGAGAGACAGAAACTTACAGGATAACAGACAGGGAGAGGATGAGTCTCTTCCATCACTGAACATAGCAGTGTGGGTATGAATCCTATGATCTTATCAATCTAGAGAGAGAGACAGAAACTTACAGGATAACAGACAGGGAGCGGATGAGTCTCTTCCATCACTGAACATAGCAGTGTGGGTATGAATCATATGATCTTATGAATCTAGAGAGAGAGGGAGAGACAGAAACTTACAGGATAACAGACAGGGAGCGGATGACTCTCTTCCATCACTGAACATAGCAGTGTGGGTATGAATCCTATGATCTTATCAATCTAGAGAGAGAGACAGAAACTTACAGGATAACAGACAGGGAGCGGATAACTCTCTTCCATCACTGAACATAGCAGTGTGGGAATGAATCCTATGATCTTATCAATCTAAAGAGAGAGAGACAGAAACTTACAGGATGACATACAGGGAGCGGATGAGTCTCTTCCATCACTGAACATAGCAGTGTGGGTATGAATCATATGATCTTATGAATCTAGAGAGAGAGGGAGAGACAGAAACTTACAGGATAACAGACAGGGACAAGATGACTCTCTTCCATCACTGAACATAGCAATGTGGGAATGAATCCTATGATCTTATGAATCTAGAGAGAGAGGGAGAGACAGAAACTTACAGGATAACAGACAGGGAGAGGATGAGTCTCTTCCATCACTGAACATAGCAGTGTGGGAATGAATCCTATGATCTTATGAATCTAGAGAGAGGGAGAGACAGAAACTAACAGGATGACATACAGGGAGAGGATGACTCTCTTCCATCACTGAACATAGCAGTGTGGGTATGAATCATATGATCTTATGAATCTAGAGAGAGGGAGAGACAGAAACTAACAGGATGACATACAGGGAGAGGATGACTCTCTTCCATCACTGAACATAGCAGTGTGGGTATGAATCATATGATCTTATGAATCTAGAGAGAGGGAGAGACAGAAACTAACAGGATGACATACAGGGAGAGGATGACTCTCTTCCATCACTGAACATAGCAGTGTGGGTATGAATCATATGATCTTATGAATCTAGAGAGAGGGAGAGACAGAAACTAACAGGATGACATACAGGGAGAGGATGAGTCTCTTCCATCACTGAACATAGCAGTGTGGGTATGAATCATATGATCTTATGAATCTAGAGAGAGGGAGAGACAGAAACTTACAGGATGACATACAGGGAGTGGATAACTCTCTTCCATCACTGAACATAGCAATGTGGGAATGAATCCTATGATCTTATGAATCTAGAGAGAGAGGGAGAGACAGAAACTTACAGGATAACAGACAGGGAGAGGATGAGTCTCTTCCATCACTGAACATAGCAGTGTGGGTATGAATCATATGATCTTATGAATCTAGAGAGAGGGAGAGACAGAAACTAACAGGATGACATACAGGGAGCGGATAACTCTCTTCTATCACTGAACATGGCAGTGTGGGAATGAATCCTATGCATACCTGCCAACAATTGAACTATATGGAATTTGACTGCGCGCAGTCGAAAATGATGCCTCCGTCATAGAGCAATTTTACAAACCAAAACAGAAGAAATTTTTCGAATTCAAGTTCAATTGTAATCCATTGACAGGTTCTCAGAATATCGTAATTACAAGCAATTTCTCATATACATATATGACCCTTTGATCTTTGACCTCATGACCCTAAAATCTACTCAGTTCATTGGCTCTGCAAGATATCCTGAGTTAAATAGTAATCCATCTGTCAGTTCTAATGAGAATGCGTTCACAAGCTATTTTTGCATACATAATGAGCCCATGACCTTTGACCTTATGAACCAAGAATCTACTCAGTTCATTGGCTCTGCAAGTAACATACATGACCTAAGTTTGGCGGAAATCCATCAATCGGTTCTTGAGATACACGATCACAAGCTGTTTTTGCATACACAATGTGCGCTGTGGCCTTTGACCTCGTGACCCCAAAATCTAATCAGTTCATTGGCTCTGCAAGTAACATACATGACGTAAGTTTGGCAGCAATCCATCAATCGGTTCTTGAAATAACGCGATCACAAGCTGTTTTTTGCATACCTAATGAGCCCTGTGACCTTTGACCTTTGACCTCGTGACCCCAAAATCTAATCAGTTCATCGGCTCTGCAAGATACATACATGACCAAAGTTTGGCAGGAATCCATCAATCAGTTCTTCAGATAACGCGATCACGAGCTGTTTTTGCATACATAATGAGCCCTGTGACCTTTGACATTCGACCTCGTGACCCCAAAATCTAATCAGTTCATCGGCTCTGCAAGATACATACATGACCAAAGTTTGGCAGGAATCGATCAATCGGTTCTTCAGATAACGCAGAGCTGCCAACCTTGTGCGACCAAAAAAAGGAATCATGATGGCAAAAAAAAGGAATTTCAAGCAAAAAAAAGAATTCATAAAAACGAAACTTACAACCACGCGCGACACACTTCCAATGCAAAAATGTTCATTCATCATGCTGTTTATCCATACAAGCAGGTAATTTTTTTGGTGGTTATTTTGGTAATATCTGCATTTCATTCTTTTTGAGAATTTTTTTCTCTTCAAGTATGTTTTAAAATTAGTTTTCTATTGAATTTGTGATCAAATCACCATTTTGGGGCAGCTGTTTGACGTTTGCGGTATGTTAAAAAAAAAAAAAAAAAAAAAAAAAAAAAAAAAAAAAAAAATTAAAAAAAAAAAAAAAAAATTATTAAAAAACGTATTTTATCAAGAAAAAACGTAATGCCGTAATTTGGAGGAAAAAACGGAGTAATTCCGGCAAAAACGGAATGGTTGGCAGCTCTGGATAACGGGATCACAAGAACGGGACGTACGTACGTACAGACGTACAGACGTACGGACGGACGGACAACCCGAAAACATAATGCCTCCGGCTACTTCGTAACGGAGGCATAAAAATCAGAATTGGGAATTTTTAGCATGGTATGCCTTTGAAATTAAGAAATCTGTACCATTAACAGGCGTTCGCACATTCAGCGGCAGTGTAACTGGCAATAGGCGGTAAATCTGTACAAAAAGCGAATACAAAATCGCTGCTTGATCATGTAGCCATTGAATGCACGCATTATGTGAACTCTCAAATCGCAGCACATGATAAAACAAGCTTAGTGCGGCTTCAGCCAACAACAAAAAAAAAAAAAAAAAAGTTACATCCAGATTGCCTCGGAAGTGATAGTTTGTCCCCTCACCTTCACCAAGGGTAATTATTTGCTTATTATTCGGAAGGGTTGGCAGGTATTAGAATAGACCCTCCTGAGCATGGGAAAGTAGTCCGGCACTAAATCACATTGTTATTGTCGCCAATTTGAAATTCCCATACGTATAGTGATTACAGCTTTCAAAAATGTTTAACTTTCTTACATTTAGTCACATTTAATGGAAACTTTTATAAGTAGTGCTGTGGTCAAACGTTTAACCGCCTATGGCACTGTCTGTTTTCAATTCAACGGTTTTGTTTTCCCGATTTTTTTTTTTTTTTTTTTTTTTTTTTTTTTTTTGTGGCCAACTCTGTCGGCAGCAAGCCAGGTCCGTGTTAAAATACCCAAGCGGGAAGGACTGTCATTTAACTGCGAGATGCAGTTGAAGGCGCCGATTTGTGCTTGTGAACTTGTCATAACTAATAGTAACAATGTCATTTTTAGAAGAATGTGTAAGATCATTAATGAAAAGTAAAAACAGTAGAGGACCTAGGATAGAACCTTGTGGTACGCAGTGTGTAATAGAAGAAAAATTGGAGGAAATATAATTATAAACTACATATTGAGATCTATTAGAAAGATTACTTTCAAACCAAGATGACAGACAGATTTGACTGTTCTAGATTCCGAGTGGTGAGTCAACACACAGATTACTGAGCTGGGAGACATTGCCAGACATAGTGCCAGGTGGTGGGGGCATAAATCGAAACTTTAAAAAAAATATTTAAAAAAACAAAGATGTGATGTTACAACACTGTTTATTAGTTTGCTTCTCTGATTTTCTGCTTTATTTTAGGAGTTGTCTATTTGGGTTGGATTCCTGTTAATTCAGAAAAGGAAATGATCATCATATTCACCGACAGATACACAGGAGGAATGAAACTTACAAGGGGTAAATCTCCACATCTACAACTTACCTAAAGAGTGAAGAGTGAGCTGCTTTGAGTCTCTTATGGCTGAGTGGTGTAAGAGCCCTGATACCGTCTAGTTCATACTCTAACGATGGCTCAGTAGGTACGTCAGGAAACACCATAGATACCATCTTACGTAGGTACGTCTTAGGCATGTCTGCAACCAACAACATGCAATAATGAAGTGAAATATTATGTATGGCAGCTGGATTGAAATGTCTCTGAAATATTTAATGAATCAGACCAAATAACAAGGAAATGATATTTGCTAAGTCAATTTGTGTTTATCTTGGTCAATTTTAGGTGAAAATTGACATGAACAAATTATGCCCATCAATATTGATTTGTTCAGTGCACAATAAGAATCAAAGTATGGCTGGTAATTGCTTATTGATACATGTAGTAATAATGGTTAAATTGACTTACAGCTATCATGACTGATACGATGGATATGATTTCCGATACCAACCAAGAGATCCCCTCGCTGGCTACAGAAATCTACACCATAGGGTTCTGCATTCAGCTTGATACATCTAGAAGAAAAAGGAGAGAGAGAGCATTCTCATTCCAATCATCATGGATCATTTAGCTCCTTGAAAGACATGGATCTTTTACATTAAATGTATAGGTACCGTTTCATATAAATATCTGGCACATATTCTTGAAAGACACTACATCTATGTTGCCCCCCCCCCCCCCCCCCAATCACTGCTGATTTATTAAATGTCAGCCTCTCTGGTACAACACTACCATAACAAAAAGAATAAACATATTAATTTAGTACTATAGAGAAAAGAAGAAATCTATCTTCATGATAGTGACATTCTTATTATTTATTAATTTAATTACCGGTACATAAGCAAGGGATTCTTTTTAGTAATAAAGAGGTTCAAATCAATTCAATTCATATTCATTTCATTTCCAACAGAAAGATAAACAAAGGTATTACATTTTTTCATACATAATTCATTTTTTCTGGTAACTATACAAATACACTATGCACATAATAAAATAATTACAAGAAATTCTTAATTTCTGAGGAAATGGGAGGATCCACTAAAAAGCAGTGCTTGTAGTTTGTGGATCCCTCACTTGGTATTGCATAATTTAGTGAGCTAATTCATACCATGAATTTAAGGTTTACCCCTGACCTTATGCTTGTCTTATTCTATGAATATCAGTCTTTGATTTCCCAATACCTGGTTCATCACATCTAATATACACATTCATGTACATGTATGTACCGTTTCACTGTCAAGTCATCCAATCATTTCGAAATGTTCTCGACCAACATTTCTAACAATATCTACTTCAGTAAATAAACAGTCTCATCCAACTACGTCCATTCTTTTCCTCTTACGAGTTAGCGTTTATTCTTACCTGATAAGTCTGTTATAGTCATCCCATATTTTGATGGTACCATCATTGCTAGTTGAAGCAAATACTTTCATGCGTGGGTTACAGGCTATGCCAGTAATGTTATCAATATGATCCTCGTCTGGGCTGTGATCATTACGACCTGAAAACATAACAAGATTATCATTAGAATCTTTAGTGTAATCTGTCAGCAGATACTGGCAGATACTCAGCTGAGAAGTCTAAATTAGTTAACTCATAATGATGTTTATCTTATATATTGGCCATAATACCAAACAAATTACCAAATTAATTTGTGCTCATAGATCGTCTTATGTCATTTATTTTTTTCCTCACGATACTACAATTGAAAAAAAGTAAAGACCTGCTTGGTTTTCACAAATACATTTCAAACAAACTATGTGGAGAATCAATTTAACCCTATCTTAACTGGGCTATTTCAGACCAGGTTTTTACTGGGGGGGGGTCAATTTGACCCCCCCCTAAGATCTCGGCCGTTTCACCGCCGATCGCCGCGAAAATTTGCATGCATGTCAAGTGAAGTGTATAGAATACTATGGTAATTTCAAATTTTTGAAAAATTCCCTCATTTGCATATTTATGGTAATTTATGCATATAAGGTCATGAAATTCACATTTCTGCGCATAAATCATAGATTATTCATATTTAAGTATTCTTTTTCACTACATATATTTAATAGACCATTTGGAATAATAGTACAACACAAAAAATTGGAAGAGCCAGGTTATTCCTTATGTTATCTCTTGTTTTTATAATTTCTTATGTATTTCATTGTTTTTTTAACTTATGTATTTTATTGTTTTTTTTGTTTTATTTCATTTATAACTACAATTCAACTATTTTGACCCCAAAACAAACATCTAAACTTTAAACAAGACTGAATAACCAATGTTTTATCTATTTTTAGGAAAAATGACTTTTACATATGTTTTGTACACAAATCACGAAAATGAGCAATTTTCGGGCTGACATGCAAAGACAAAAGGTCATGTGACCTTGTAACCGTAGGTCCGATTTTCGAAAAAATTGTTTTAAAAGATGCGTAAGACTCGAAAGTAAAAAGTCATGAAAGGAAAATTTTATATCTGCCGCGGTTTCGGAGCAGTCGCGAAATTTCTACAGGGGGGGGTCAAATTGACCCCCCCCCAGTTAAGATAGGGTTAAGAGAGGGTCATTTTTTAGCACAGCACAAGTGTGAAATCTACTTGCTCACAGCAAATAATTATAACACTGACTAGGAAATAAAGGACCGACCCTGTAATTTAATGAAGGAACCTATGGACAAGGAAGGTGGCTCTATCTACTTTGACATGAGTTCCATGAATTCTGACTACTATACTTACTCTTATTGATAAGATTGTAATGAACCAGACTGTAGGTGGCAGTGTTTGGATCCTGGAAAGCGACGCAGAGTGTAGTTTTCATCACAGTCATATGGAGAGGCATGTGAGCACAGTAGATCGACATGAGAGGTGTCAACGCCTCCTCAGCAAAAGGAAATACTCGCCAAACTTTGATAACATTATCTAAATTAGACATTGGACACAGGTGAAATAACACATTTTAGACTATGACTTTACAATTATTCTATTTACATACTTAACTTTTTTCCTTTTGTTTTGATAGGAGTATTTTCAAGGAATTAAAACTGATACTCTGGATCATCTTTCAAAGATCATTTTTCAAAGACATACATGCTTCCATGCTTGAACATAACTGTTTTACTGTGCTGCTTAATATCATTAATCACAAAATCAATCTTACTGGTCCTCTATCTACCAGTGAAATAAGAAAATATATTGATGGCTTCTGAACCTGCCATCTACTTTTCATTGAGAACTAACATTTAATATCAAAACAATCAATTGCAGAAAAAAAAGGTGCTAAATAAGCTGCATGCAATTTCTCAAAAGGGATATGAGATTGTAAAAATGATGTCACATCATAAAATCAATATGAGGAAATATCAGGGAAAGAGATACAACTTATGTATACAATCTACACAGACAATTGTGTTGGGATTTGAATGATTACAAATCTTCGTAACCACAAAGGGATATTCTCAAAAGGAGTTCATCTTTCTTTCCAACCATCATTTCACAGAAATAAGTATACAAATATGGTCTTTTATCTAATATTGCATCATTTATATAACACATGCTGGGGTTCATCACTACTTCACTTGGTCTATGTATGATATGGCAGGTGTTGCACATGCTCAGTGCTCTGCTTTGTACTGGGGAATGCAATGTGCAAGGAATTGCAGGAAACATTACAAACCAAACTTTGGGAAAACTATGGGAGGGGACGACTGAAAGAAGGCTTGGGTCAAAGGGCATGGGAGGGGGGAGGAGAAGGGAAGCTGGTGTCTTGTAATCAAAGTTAAAAGGGCTACACATTTCTTAACCATTTTAAATATTAGGTTTGATATATAAGCCATTCATTGCAGCATCCTATAGATACATGGAAATGTTACAAGACTCTGATAATCAGCAGTTTGAGAGATAACCAAAGAAAACAACTTACTAAGATATAAATTAGAAATCAAAATTAAGGGACAAGAGAGGATGAAGATTTTGACCGTGAAGACAAATCACTTATTGATGTTTGCTTTCAGAGAAGGTTATTATTATTGGAGTGGGGTAGATTGGGAAGGGAGTGTCCAATTCAAAATTGTCTTTGATGAGAAGAAAATTGTGCGCATCACTCATAGCTTAATACCGGTTTGAAAACTGTTCCAGCAAAAAATAAACATATCATGCTATTTATAGAAACTGTGCTGTTGAGTGTTTGAGAGCCAAAATTGCAAATAAAGTGATAAAAAGTTATATAATTTGAAAGGGACCCCAAAAATGTTAATCATCCAAAGAACATTGAATTTCATGCCATTTCAAATCCCTAGCGGTGCTACTATCAAAACCAACCAATGATATAAAGACAACCACTCATCTTGCTGATCAGTTTGCATAAAACAACACTCTCAAAGACTCATTCAAACATTGTAAGAACTCTGAAATAAAATTTTGTTTTGTTTGTTTACAGACAGGTGCATGCATGTACCTTGCAGTGCTATAGTTTATTTCTTTATTAAAATAAGGCAATTGCCTGATTACCACCTATGACCAAATCATATGAATGTTCCCAAACAGCATGCTGGACCAAAGGATGGCTGTACTTTATTTGTGCCAAGAAAGACGTGCTGGTAGACTTTAACATTACACATGACCTCAAGAACTTTGAACTTAGCATGTGACCAAGCACCAATAGCATCACAAGTGAAGGTCACCAATGTGCTTCTGTGACACGAGTTAAGTCACAATTCAATGAACAGTCGGGAAGTTATTTGTCACAAGAGAGTCTTGCAGGTAATGTTTGTGACGGACAACAGACTCCAAATGGACGAACGCTATTTGGATCCCTTAGTCTCGCCTCCACCTTTGGTGGGCGAGCCAAAAAGAGTGAATATCCAGTAAAATAAAACTATTATCGATTTGGAGTTGACACTGAATGAGTGAATACTATCAACACAGTGCATAAAAGGTGGCTGCAAGGGAGTTGGGGTGAAAGTTAAGCATATTTTAATTTCATAGTTGCATATAAACTGAACATGCACAGCTGGTTATTTGATTAACAATATTCTGTGTATAGATTGCTCGTGCATTTCACTGATTTGGTACATAAAGAGTGAGAGCATTATGCAGTGTTTATAATCAGTATCAGTCCCACAGCAAACATTCTATGTGGTGCAATTACACACTTACCGTCTTTGATCATTCCACAATCTATGAATAATGTTATGATGTACAGAGAAAAGGGTTACAATCAATCTACAACTAGAGACTAGAGACTAAAAAATTCTATCATTAAAAAAGTAAACAACCAAAATGTTTGTTATGCGATCTATGAGATGCTATTTTAAAGTCTGTGCAGACTAATTTGCAAGTTACTAACAGAGTCACTCAACTATTCAATGCTAAACCCATGTTATTGTACAAAACTTAATGGAAGACAATTCAACAATAAGATCAAAGCAATTAGGATTCCAAAAGAAGATTATCATCTTATTATTCTTTACTCTTTGTTACCACATCAAACTCTCAATCCAGGTACCGGTATTAGTCAAATGTAGCTGATGTTTGTCAAGGATTTTGTCTTATATAGAAGAACACTCATCATGTTACTATGGATGAGTTCCAACTTGTAAAAACTTCTACATAGTTTACTAAAATAAATTATTAAATTGAAATACACAGTTAATTCTGATGGCTACATCAGTATATAAAAACAATTCCAACTTGTTTCTTACAAACATGTAGTGTAACTATATATCCAACACATTATCACTAAAAATCAGATCTGGGACCTGATGCATAAACCTATACCATTAATGGTAACTCTGCCATCAATGGTAACTACCATGGTTACATCACTTAACAGCCAATGAAAATCAAGTATATTCCATGGAAGTTACCGTTGATGGCAACATTACTATTAGTGGTAAATTCCATGGCAACATCACTCAACAGCCAATCAAATGAAGGTTAATGGAAGTTACCATTGATGGCAAAGTTACCATCAATTGTAAGTGTTTTGCAATGGGACGCTGTTGTTAAGATAGGTTAAATTTACTCTTGAAGCTACAATCTTCACTGATCTAATGTTAGTTGGATTGACCTATATACTGCTAAATCTCTACAGGTGCAATGATTAAATAAACCATCTTCAGTCCATACCCCCATTAGCAATCAAACATATCTCACCAATCATTTCAATCCTATACCTATCAAGGATTCTTGAATACCAGGGAGATTGGCAGTAAAGGAAGTATTTTGGTGGAACCGGCTTCATATGCTCATTCTAGTTGGCCAAAATTGTTTTTCTAGGTTTACTGGAGTCCTAACATATACTCAAGACTGATATATAGTTTTGCCTTCAAGGCCTTGAAACCATTAAACTACATAATATCAAGTGGGCTTGGCTTTTCAAGAATCAATGTGACTGCTTGTTCTTACCCAGTCCTGCTGTAACAAGTTGATCATGCTTGGCATTGGTTGCAACTCCTAATACTCCTTTATAGCCATGAGCCTACAATACAAACAAGACAGGGATTGTATGAGCTTGATCAATGAGGAGAATTTAAAAAAACATATAAAGACAAAGACAGAGTGGAATAGAATTGGGATTGTATGAGCTGGATCATTGAGGAGAATTAAAAAAACAGATAAAGACAAAGATAGAGTGATATAGAATTGGGATTGTATGAGCTTGATCAATGAGAATTTAAAAAAAAGATAAAAGACAAAGACAGGGTGGAATAGAATTGGAATTGTATGAGCTGGATCAATAAGGAGAATAATTAAAAAAAAAAAAAAAAAAAAAAGTTTTAACACAAGAGCAACAACTTACGTCAGTCTTGAAGACACATTTCAGCGTTTTCCAGTCCAAGACAGCGACATAACCATCCTTGCGACCACCGATGAGCAGGGTGCGATCCTTACTCTTATTCTGTTTGTCATCCATCGCACTGGTAGCTGCTAACGTCTTGAGGATTCCCTTCCATGTATCATTCTGCATAGTGGATTGAACCACGTATTCATACAGACAGATGCAGTTGAGAGAGTTCTTGTCCTTAGCATTACCTGAGGGAGGGGTCCAGGTGCTGACTACCTTACAGGGGTTGACTGATGTATCAGCTTTGATGATCTGACCAGACTTCAGGATGGCAAATAACACATCTAATAGGGAAAGAAGAAAAAATGGGAAAAAATCATTAAAGAAAAATAACTACAGTGGTCAACACTATCATCTTATGGACATAGATGAAATTGAGAATTTTCCAAGCATTATTCACCCTTCAGTTAGGGCATTACTAATAACAATGCTATCACATTTCATCACTTCGTGGAGAAAAATAATAAAAATGAATAAAAATACAGGCAGCATATCTTCTCATAGATCTCAACATTTTTTTGTCCAAATACGTACAATAATAGACAAGTTTCAATTACAGTTCAAGGATTACCATTTACTAATCAGTAATACAGTTTCATTGTAAGATCCATCTCAAATACCACCATTATATGAGTACTCTAGGTTCCAATGTTGTTGCTTTTCAAAGTTTTTTGAGCTTCAGTAGCTTATCACTTGGTTAAAAATTCTTCACAATCCAATGAATTCAATAGACACAAAAAGTCACACTCGGTGTCGACCAAACTTATCCAAATCAATCTCTCATCTTTGAGTGACATAGAACTTACTCTCATTGCCTGCATATGCTGCATCTACTACCCCCGAATGTGCATCATCAGCTAGGTATGTAGTCAGGACATCACCGCTACCAGGAGTTACAATACGTACAGTACCATCACGACATACACACATGGCTCTCGATGTCACCTAGTCATAGTATGAAGCAAGAAAGAAGGACTGACATTAACTGACCAACATAGAATATAATATGCTGTTAAATAATAATGTGCATGGTATAAGAAGAATTTTTTTTTCTAGTGGTTCATAAATATTGATTCATTAATAGGGGCTGCTGGTCCATATTTAATGATGCTTTGACTTCATAAAAATATAACAATATTGCCATCAAATTTGAAGAATTTTTTTTTGGGGGGCAAATAAAATAAACTCTCCATTCTCCATTGACAGCCCTAGCACAGTGATTCTTCCCACAATAAAACTCTTCAAAATTATACATTTAACATTTCTATGTATTTCAGAAAACATCTATGAGAAAATAACATTACAAAACTGAAGAAAAGAAACCTTTGTCTCCACTATAAAGAAGTAATAGATAGTTGAACACTTGTTGGTGCATAATGATATAAAGCACTCTTACAGAAGGGCATCAAAACAAAAGATAGCCAAAATCAACTTACGTCAGGATGCGTTGTCATATTAATTTTGTTCACTTTGCTCCTGTAAATGGAAATTGACAAAATATCATTAGAATGAAATCATATATTTAGTGCTAGACAAGATTATATCAGCAAGAATTTCTGACTAATCTGAATCAATTATCCTTTTTTGCTGTCTGAATATTTTGTTCCCATTCATTAACTATTAGAGATAAACTTAATTAAAATATACTTTTGAAATGACTGGATACAAGTAATAAGATGATTTTGAAACATTTGATCTTTTTCAGCTCATTTCATATAATACTTCTGGAATTTGAGCATCAGAAGTTTTTTTTTTCCAGCAAAATGTCAAATTTCCTGCTTACTGAATTTGAAATATATTTTCTTCCAGTCATCAGATAATAATCCACAGACTTTTTCACGAAGAGATATTTCAAGAATTACATGCCATTGTTTTCCTGATCATCCTGAGAAGTCATTACTGATGCTAGTTGTATTCTTCACTAATATAAACAAGATAAAAACAATACAAGTTGCATATACTTACCCTACAGTAGTAAACAGATTGTGTATGTGGCGTAGTTTCCATAGGTCAACCGATGTATCAGAAAAAGAGAAAACGTCATCTTTTCTGAGTTGTGTGCCTAGTCCTGCGATTGGAATCCCAGCTTCAATTCTGTCAGAGTTTACAAGAAGAAAAAATATGTAGGTACTTTGTGCACAACCTTTTATAAATGTTTAATAGAGAGCAACATTAAATAGGAAGACAAATATATAAAACAACAAATCTTAGCTTTGACAATTGTTCTAAAGTAATGAATTTCAATAATACCACTTCCAGCTCTTTTAGTTCTTTATCATTCATTTAATCAGGCTTTTTGTACAATGTGCATAAAGACAGAAACTTGCTTTTGGTCACATAGAACATACTGTAGATAACTGCACATGTATATCATTTCATTTACTCCTTACCACTTGCATTAAAGGTACAAAGAACATTGTTATTCAAAGTGTCGAAGGTAATATCATAAAGAGCCACTTACAATCTAATCTTATTTTATTGATCCCCCATATCCCACGCCCCCCCCCCCCCCCCATCCCTTAACAAAAAGAGAGGGGAGAAAGCAAAGTATACTTACAGATCGACCTCATCACAAGTCTCTAAACTCCAGACCCTGATGGTAGTATCTTCAGAGCCAGACATGATATAGGGTCCATAGGGGTAGATAGAGAGGGCTGTAACAGGACCCTGATGACCTACAAAGACCAGCTTAAGATGCCAATCAGTATCCCATACCTTGATGGATCCATCCCGTGCACCTGTCACTAGGTACTTGAGAGGGTTGAAGAACAGCACACTATGGAGAGAAGTGGAGTGGGTTGGTCGATGGTAAGGATTGGACCATGGTACGTTCTCCAATCCACAGTTGTTCTATTGACTCATCAATTACATGTATGGGGGTCAATACTTCCACGTCATTAATTAAATCCAAAAATATAAGGTAACAAGTTCACAATAAGCTTATTAAAACAATACTAACGTGTAGAAACTATACGTCAGTGAGTACTGATGGCATTTAAATTCTATTATGTACTTTAACAAAATTAACTAAGGATACTGACACTGATTTAATAAAAAATTTATATAATGAACAATTCATAGGAAAGTGTTCTAGTTTTTTTGACAGATAAGAGCAAATTAATTACAATTAAAATGTTACAGTGCATACAAAAAATTAGTTCCTTGAAACATTCTGCATATTGGCCCAGATTCACAAATTCACAAATTAACCCATGGTTTAAATCTTCATTTACATAACCCAGGGTCTAAAATTAGCGCAATTTAAGCGTGACACAGTAGGAGGTCCGATATTATACGCGCGCAAGGCAAGGTACGCTTAATTTGCGCTAATTTTAAACAATGGGTTATGTAAATAAGGGTTTACCCCACTGGTTAAAATTAAACCTCCTTTGTGAATACGGGCCATTAGCTCTAGCCTGATCTGCCCTTATGTAAAAAAAAAAGGTTTAATATAAAGTATTAGTAGACATGTGTTTTGTGCTCATACCCTCTAGCACATGGATAAATGAGATGACAGCAAACTGTATACCAACAACGTTTGTTGTAAAATATCTTCGAAAAATCCATCAAGCCATTGACAGAACATTATACCCAAATAATGTGGCAATGACTGATTCATACCTAGTGATTTTCCTGACGTGAAGATTGCGCTTATACTCCAGCATGATGCCGTCATGTAGATTGAAGACAGCAATGTTTGACTCACATACTGCATAGCAATGCTGAGCTATACTAGCAGTGTTCTCCACTGCTAGCATGGTGAATGTATCTTGAGCTAAGAAGCTATCTTGGATTACCTTCTGAGGGACCAGATGCTTAGCACCGTAACGGAAGCACCACGACTAATAACAACAGGAAGAAAGAAAGGAAATTGCACTTCTTTCAGACGCCTTGCTTACAAGCATAACAAATATGGAAAAAGTAATGCAAATCACATTTGATATTCAAAGATATTTGATAAATGAAATTATCATTGTTATATCATTTCTAATACTTGCAGCTACCCTCAAAAAGGAACTATTGTTGTACACCTTTGGATATTTGCATTTTATTTTTAAACACATGTATAACATCTTAGATACTTCCTCTTATCCATTACATTCTTCATTACATTCGTTCCTCTAATAGAATAATTTCAATCCAATCCAAGTCACAGAGTATCAAATATTCATCTACCACGAAGAAAAGATTGAACATGTAATTGTCTGACCATCTATGCTGTGAAGATGAAAGGGTTGTAGTTTACCATGATATGACCATGTCCAGCACTGATGACTTCATTCTGTTGCTCATTATACAACACACATGTGATAGGGTGGGGTGACTTGGCCTCAGAGATGAGCTCAAAGCTTGGGGCAAACATCTGATAAAGAGATAATAAAGAAACTTAGAAAACATTTACTAAAAGTCTATGATTTGTCTATGCTTGTTAAAGACCTTTTATAGACTGAGTTATGTTTCAAACTGCTCAGATTTATTGAATTGATTAAAGGTTTCATTATCATTCATTAAAGCCAATGGCTGAATTGTGAAAGATTTACAATAAAAACATTGCAAACAATCAAAAATGATGTGTACTCTGAAATCATAATAAAGGCAAAAACATGAATGTTATAAATAAAGTCATATATATACATGTATTTAAATTCTTTCATTATTCTAACGGAGACAGTATTATCCCAGCATGCTATGTTGGATACTATAGCCCTAAACCA